>NMRA01000071.1:43886-88050 GCA_002633005.1 Phoronis australis | reverse complement strand
CATGATAACATACGGCTTTCCTATAGTTTGCATGATAACATACGGCTTTCCTATAGTTTGCATGATAACATACGGCTGTTCTATAGTTTGCATGATAACATAGGCTATTTCATACCTTACATCCTACCATAGGCTAGGGGTTCTTGTTACTATAGGCATTTCTATAGATTGCATGCTACCATATTGTTATGTTACATGCCACAAAACTGTAGGCTATTCTATGTGTTACATGCTACAATCATGGCTTATTCTTAGTCTATAGGTTATGTGCTGTTATAGTCTATTTTGATATGTTACATGAGACTATAGGCTATTCCATAGGTTGCATGCTACAATATGGTATTAAGTGGGTTGCATGCTACAATATGGTATTAAGTGGGTTGCATGCTACAATATGGTATTCCATTGGTTGCATGCTACAATATGGTATTCCATAGTTTGCATGCTACAATATGATATTCAATGCATGCAACTCCGTTATTCTTAAAGTTGCATGCTGCTATGGGCTTTTTTATGTTGCCTGTAACTATAGGCTATTCCAAACATCACATGTTATGGGGTATTCTAAAAGTCGCATGCTATTATGAGCTTTTCAATATGATGTCTTCCTTGCCTTTTCACGTTTATGCTCTTTTTACAGTTGTGGCTGCTAATGACCTCAAATGGCGCACTTCCAGCATGTTCCGACCATTTGTGGAAGTCAACATGATTGGTCCTCATTTGAGTGACAAGAAGAGGCGACACACAACCAAATCTAAGAGTAACAACTGGTCGCCCAAGTTCAATGAAACATTCCAATTGTAAGTTCTTCTGATTCTTAGTATCAGCTCATTCCAACAGTAAATTCAATTACTTAAGGTGCTCTTTTCAAGCTTTTGAAAATACGTTATATTGATGCTGATTTTAAGCCATTCACATTAGTCACATGATCCCAAATTCAACGTGTCTTGTATCACGTCATTCCATTTTTAACTTCTCCCTTACTGCTAAGTCACTGTCAATAAAAGTTGGTCATTTATTGTTAATTATTTCAAGTCAATAAGTAACAGTAATAGTCTCCAACACTGACTGAAACAGCAGCTGCATGTCAGTTATTGCTGATGCTTCCAACAAGAAACATTTTTACTGCAGCATTCTGGGTAATGAAGATGAACCCCAGACATACGAGCTTCACATCTGTGTCAAGGACTATTGCTTTGCTCGTGAAGATCACCTGATTGGTGTGGCCATCATGCAGTTACGAGATATAGTTGAGAGAGGCTCATGCGCGTGTTGGTGTGCCCTGGGCAAGAGGGTTCACCTGGATGATACTGGCTGGACAGTACTCAGGATTCTTTCACAGAGGTCTAACGATGAAGTGGCCCGTGAATTTGTCAAGTTGAAGTCTGAATGCCGGTCCACGGAGGAAGTCGTCTCATAGGACACTCGCTACCCATAAAATCATAAAATTAGTCTGATAGGTCTTTGAGGGAGTGCTATCCTATGGCACTAGCAATGAAACGTTGGCCTGTGAGATAGTTAAAGGAGAATGCCACCCCATTTACTTAGTCTTTTTCACTATCTTAATCGATCTATATACACATCACCTTGTATATGGTAGACCTTACCTTGCTGAGAGGTGTTGCATTAACGTGTGAGGAAGGTGAGAAACGATGCAGCGATGTCAGTGGTTCTTCTGCAGTGAGTGTCGCTATGGCGTGGTGTATCGTTCCCGCTTGTGCAAACTATGGTGCTGCGAGGAAAGCAGGTATATCTTTTTTTATTTCATCGAGAATCCATAATGCTTTGGAAGTGGCTCACAGTAGTGAAGAATGAAAAGTATGCTGTTAATACCAAGTATGAGGCCATGAAACTTCTCCGTGTCTGTCAGTGGCCTGCATTTCTTCGGATCGCCGGGTTGTTGATCAGTTTTTGATTATGGAGAATCGTAGTTGGCAATGAAGACATAAACAATTACAATGCAAGCTGTGAGAACATAACATTTTGCATGACCTGTTTGATGACTGACTCATTCGTTAGGCTTCTGTTTGGTCTTCTGTATGTAGGGTGTTTTCCCTAGTTCTTTTTCGCGGCCCTAAAAACGTAAGCACACCTCTGTTTAGATTCGGTGCAAAACCAAGATGGTCCTTGAGACACATCTGGGCTTCTCCAAGAATTTCGTGGCAGCAAATGCAAGCCTCACTTGTTTGCATTATTGTGCAGTTAGCTCACTGATACCATGACAAGTCATTCAAACGGTTTTTGGAGCTATCCATATGATGTTTTCTGTGCACCTTCAGGGAGCCTCTCTATTATTTCTTGATCAGTGTATTGTGGTTCGAACTGATAGCCTGTGAAACCTAATGATCAATCTGTGAAGTCTTTGAGGGATGAGCACTCTCAAAGGGATTGCCAGTTGCCACGTTGACGTTTATTATAACGTTCTGTTTCAAAATGAATTTTTCTAACCAATGCTTAATATAAACTGAAACAAAGTCTGTCTCATTAGATACAATTTGTAATGCCTTGAAGTGTTCTGAGTGCGAACATTTTGAGAAGCCAGCACTGAATAAATCACTGCATTACCAGCTTTAGATGCTATAAACTAATTAACCAGCACTGAGGCCATGTGAGCATATGCTAATTCAGTGTTTGTTGCTCAGATGTTAGGGGAATCTTTATTTAGATATTCATATACATTATTCGAATCATTGTTACTGTACAACTTGTGCCCTGGCGGTTCTGTGGAAAGGTAACTAGACTTCGCGGCCCCCACAAGCTAGTAAGTAGATTTGCAGTTTTGCCGCTAATTCACCAAAATAATCTTGTGCACATTTTTTTGGCTCACTGGTATAGTCTTTTCATAACTGAAAATTTAGTTTCCAAGGTTAGCTGGTTTATGTTGGCGATGGGCCTGATCGGGTTCGAGACACTGGCCGGGATAGCAAGCCTATTGTGTGTTTAGAACAGAAAAAATGGCAAGTCTAAAATTGCAACACACAGCTATGTTCTCCTGTCTGTTTTTTTCTTTCGAATAATTTGAATTTATCACCGAACAGACCCCAAACTCACGCCACCGACCTTGGTATATTGGCCTACCCATGCGCGCACCCAGGGAGGGCTCGGGGGCTCGAATGAGCTCCCCAATTGGCGAAGTGGGCAAAAAGGTCCGCCCCCAAGAGACAAAAAGTCCGAGAAAGTGGTACAAAAGTCCGCTAAATAAGCACAGTAGCAATTCACAGAGGTGCTACTGGGTTTTTTTCAGTCTGCCTGCTCTTTTGTTAGCAAATGTTCTACAACGTCGGAATTCGAGCCCCCCCCCCCCATATCGAAGGCTGGGGGCGCGCATGCTACCAAACTTTGTTGGCAACGGTACGTTCAAATACCTAAAAATCCATAATAGAATAAATAACAGGTTTGTTCAATAATTCGATATACATGTATTTGTAAGGTTTTTACATCGAATTTTCATGATTTATTGGTGTAAAAGGATCAATTCAGACGATAAGCTGACACCAGTAAGCGTGTTGTGGACTGCTGAACAGACTGCATTCGAACCTCTGAAGTCATTGGTTAATTTCAACTCCTCCGTCTGCCGTCAGGTGTCGGGTAAAAGAACTGTACTTGCTGTTGTAGAGTGGAACTACTCATCTAAATTGATACAAACTAGATTGTTTTTTTAGGTGGCATTCTCCTTTAAGTTTACTGTGAGAATGTTAGACTAAGGAATTAGTCTCTCATCCTAAAAGGCTTCCCATGAAGGGAGGTTAAATCATTAGTCACACATCCTAATTCAAGCTCTCTTACTTAGTCCAATTGATGCAGACTTTCAAGCATTCTTGCTTTCTTTTCTCTCTACTTTGATGCTGGAGTAGGTCTTCATTATAGGTCATCACAGAGAAACTGCACAGACCGCATTTTCTCAACCAAGGAAAATTTTGTATGGCTCTTGGTGAACTTTCATGTTTAATAGGCAAAACCACAACTTGCAGTGTTCATTTAGCCATTATAGTATAGCATCGTGTATATGGCCATGCATTGGTCTGGGTTACCTCTCAGGGTGCTTAAATTTGGCAACTAAAAAATTGCAGAAGGTTGTCAAGCCCAACATGAGCTTTCCCAATGGCCAATCAGTGAAACAGCATGGACTTAATCCTCATCGACTGGTGAGAGTCAAATAAAAACTGGTTGGTGGATTGAATAGAGCACGAGTAGTACAACAGATGTAGAACATGAGTACTAGATTTCGCTCACCTGAAATTCACAGAATTTTACTCAAATACAAATGAGCTGCCTGCATACTTTTGGGAGCTGGAATTCTGACTTAAGTATAATTTGTAGGTGGACAATAAGTGGGGTATGAGGGGTGAGCCAGGCGATTATGGTAATCTAGGCCGGTATAATGGTACGCTGTTACCAATGTACATTATGGATACATTATGGTAATCTAGGCTGGCTGGTATAATGATATACAGTTACCAACGTGCATGTGTTAGTATCTATAGTTATTGATCCCCATGGTAACTTATCAAAGGCTGTAGTGTAGACATTCTCTGATGCGTAAATGTAAAAACTGCAATCACTTGATAAAACATGGTCCATAATTCTGTCTACAATTATTGACTCTTTACATTTAACCCAAGATACTTCTCGTATGTTTCTTAATAAAATTATATTCATTTGTGCCATGTGGATGTCTTCTAAAGGACCAAAAATTATTCATGAGAAACTTGCTCCCTGACGGGTTTTTCGAGCGATGTACCTCACAAAATTTGTCCTAAAATTTTCTAAATCAATATACCTTCGGAAAGGTGTGATTTATGTCCAGCGAAGCTAAAGGTTCTTGTAATTTTTATCCCGAAATGGATAGATTCACATATATAGTAATAATAGTCCATACTCGATGTCTACTGACAATCCAGTGTTTTCGACAATCGATTCTGATCAAATGGTGTTGAGCCCTGTGCAGCAGCTACAGGCAACCTTTACCTGCGGAAACTCTGTTAGTTTCGTAGATGCAGTGATCTTGCTAAAGAAGCTTGTAGGCCTAATACATGGCCGTATTTCGCTGGCTCTTGTGATTTCGCAAGATTTTCCCTTTGAACGCTGGCTGGTTGAGTGTCTGGTTGACTGCATAGTTGAATGGGAACCTAATTTGCTAACAACATTGGGTCACGACTTTCTAGAACCGTTCTGAGGTGGTGGCGTGTTACTATTATTAAAACCTCTTGGTCTATTTACACCGACGTCTTGTCTATTTAAACTGTCACGACGTTTCGGTCGGTTTGTTCTCCGGCCATCGTCAGGTGTTCCCGCGTTCTTAGAGGAACGAGCACGGATATGTGTTACACTCATGGTGTAATACGTCATCAGGAGTAGCAGAACACGTGGTCGAAACAACAATATCCAGTGGAATAACATCCGAATAGTTGACAGTGAAACAAGAGAAAGATCAAGGAAACCATGTACATGAAAGTACAACGCAATGTCTTCAGTCAGCCAAGGAAACAACTAAGTGACACCTGGCTCAGTCTACTTAGGAAGGTTTAAGTAAATAATAAAATTGCTCTAAGTAAATGGATGACTCCCTGGTGTAGTGGTTAAGGTGCTGGACTCGAATTATCTATAGTTTCAGAAGTCGTGTGTTGAAATCCTGCCTCGGCCACAAAAAATCACACCATGGCGAAGGCCGGAGAATAGACCGACCGAAACGTCGTGACAGTTTAAGTAGACAAGAGGTCGGTGTAAATAGACAAAGAGATTTTAGTAATAGTGACATGGGGTCAGTAGATACCCGTAAACGATGTTTATCAAAGGGGCTGTCTGTTGTGAATTTTCATGTTCTAACTGGCATTACTAAGCGGCAGATTTCTGTAATTTGGGGCCATAAATATTTGCGAAGATAACATGAATCTTGGAACAAACCAATTCTTACTTGTTTCCTTGTCTTCTGACATTCTACTGTAGCGCTTTTTCAGGAAGCGTCATTGTTTGGAGATCGCTGTTAGTTGTTTAACCAATAAATGGTCCAATCTTAGGTGATAATAAATATAGATGGTTGTTGGACACTCCAGTATTTTTCTGTTGGTCATGTCTTTATTAGTCTTTCTTTCATAAATTATTGAATCCTCATAAGTGCATATGGTTGCAGTGTTGCACTGCCTATAACAGGGCAGGGATGAGGTCATGTTCTCATTCACAGTTCTTTGTTTATGTAAATATATATCTGATTTGATACCTTATGCTTCTGGGCTGTAGTTCAGTTTGCAGCACTGTCAAGTCACGTGCGCTGCTGCCGGGCTGGTGTTAGACAAGTTTTTTTACTATACGTGTCTGTTGTGTCTGTTGTGACGTGCCAAGCCTATCACTTACAGATAGAGTGCTGTAGGATAGGCTGACATTAGAGGTGCATGCAGTCAGAAGTCACATGACCTGGCAGGATCATGCACATTGTCAGCCTGTGTTTTACATTGTGATGTTTATGTGCAATTGTAGTAATGTTATGTTAGCTCTACTTGATGTGACTGTATGTCAAAGATATGACTGTATATCACTGATATCAGATGTGAAACTATTTTACAATTATACTAAGTCAAAATGCATTATATTGACAAATTGTATTTCCATTGCATGAGAGGTCATTAAAATGTACAAGTGGACATCTGTTTTGATTCATGCACGCGCCTTGTACTCTAGCCGCAGTCCTCTTTAACTCCACAAGTAGGGGAACATTAGACCTTATCCACATGAGGTGGGAATAATACAGAACTGCGATTTCTATGAAAACCCAAAGAATAGGTTGTAAACCTTGCGACAATGGTGTAATCCTGGGTTTTCTTATTTTTCCATCATATTTCATAAAGCAGATTAATTAAACCTGCTTTAGACATATGGGTCATGGGTCAGAGTTCAATCTCAAAAGTCTGGCTGGACTCAGACTGCATGGAAATTTTAGTGACAATGCAGATGGAGTGATCAGTTCGAGTTGTGATGATATCGCTCCACATTTTATAGCTACTTACGGTTTACTGCCCGATCCATCTTTTGATGTACCCCTTGCCGGAAGTTCATATAATATACATCGTATGCCTTTGTCAGTCAGTCATTAAGTGTTTTCTTTACAACATTACATGCCATAACCGGCATGACACGAGTGACCTGTGCGAGTGATCAGTTCGAGTGATCACATTCCACAATTTTAGGGTTGGTCAACCCCAATAAAATCTGAAGCGTTGTAGTCCCTGTCAGTTTTTATATTCTTGGTAATGAAAGTAGAATTTGGCATGCCGTAACGATAATTACAATAGCAGAGCCGAATTCGATTTTCGTTTTTTAGCCAGTCAAATGGGCAAAATGCAAAAACCGAAGACGCTGCTGAGAGCGTCAAATTTTCCAAATACTGCAAAGCTAAATCATGTTCCTTATTAATTGGTCACAGGGTGTCTGCTTCATGACAAGGGACTCCATATTGTGGTCAGAAAGTTTAGTTCTCCAATTTAATCTCACTTAAACTGGAACTTGCAGGCTAATTCTTTATCTCTGATTGCTTGGCCAATTTAGGTAGAAACACAACACGTGAATATAAAGTAGGTTGGAAGTTTCCAAATGTTTTTAAGGACGAGTTTTGTGGCCAACATAATCCGCCGCAAATCACTGAAACATTTCCATGCAGTAAGTATTGTGACGTGGTGCAGAGGAATAACACTGCATGATACGGGCTATGTGAGCCCGTGAGGTACGTCACTAGTACTCATTTACAAGTTGTCAATAAATATAATTGCACCTTGTTTACGGTAGATTATGGTAAATACATGTTTAAGCATAAGTGCCAAGTTTGCACTAGAGAAGAAGAAATTCTTCAATTCTTGTAGGTGGCTTTATTTGACTTAGTTCATTGTACAGTACTGTCGGTGTGTGGAAGCATCGAGTTCTTGCCTGATTTACGCCCAATCTACAAAAAAAGGCACAACATTGTGAAAACTACAAATTAAACGTACTTCTCTGAATTTACGTTGCAGAGCCGAGTGAGTTGCTCCTACTAGGAAAAGGCTGTCCAATTCAAAAATTGCGACGAACTCTGTCGGTGTTCCTGAACAAGAGAACAACTTGGAAACCGTTGAATATGAAACGGGAATATATGTAGCATAAAGTAGAAAGACTTCCTCACTGAACAAACACCGGAGGGTAAATCTGACTCGCCATGGTTTGGGGCTGGGCTACTACTCCGAAAAAACGCCTCCAAATATGAACGCATTTGTTTCGTCTTTGTGCTCCCACATATTTATACGCGGGTGCGTGTTGACGTCATCTCAGTCCGGCGTGCGCGGAAGCATGTCCTAAACCCTTTGCAGGATCTTATTGAAATTTGACAGGTGCGTTCCTATGATGAGGCTGACGAAAGAGGACGACGAGTTGCTGACCGACCCGAATACCACTGTGCCTCCTAGTGGAAATTTTATTTTTTACGTTTGCCTCTGTATCTTCGGAGTTCCTTGATGGATTTTCATGAATTTCGGCAAAAAGGTTTATGGTATGGAGGCTATGATGCCATTGTATTTTGGGATGGATATGACGAATTTTAAGCCACCTTGTGGCCATTTTTGCGTCCGTTTTCTGGCTTCGCCTCTCTATCTGCCATACTGCTCAAAGGATCATTATGAACACGTTACAGATGTGTTGCTGATGAGAAGGCCACGACTGACGTTGACTGTATCGTCCCCTAGTGGAGATTTTGTTTTTTTGTTTGCGTCTGCATTCTACTGATTCTTCTTAACCGTTTGAAAGATCGTATTCAGATTTTACATATGTATTCCTATAAAGTTGAGGACAGACAACCACGAGTTTCGGACCTATTCGACTGCTGCTCCGCCCCCTAGTGGCTAGTTTTTTACGTTTGCCTCTATCATTGGAGTTTCTTAATGGATTTGCAAATAGGTTTCTAACGGAGATGAGGATGCCTTCGTGTTTTCAGACGGATTTGGCGTCTTCTCTGCCACCTGGCGGCAAGTTTAAAAGAAATTGATTACGTTTTTTACTTCCGCCCTCGTATCTGCCAAATTTATCAAAGGATCACTATAAAAATTGCATATGCATTTCTGCCGAAAAGATCTTGGCTGACACTAATTTTTGGACAGCCTCGACTATTGTGGCGACCTCTTGTGGCAATTTTTGCGTCTACGGCTATATCTCTTTAGCGCTTAGGATGGTGACTTTGAAAATTGGCGTTTATGTTTCTACTGTGAAGAGGACGGCTAATGACTGATTTTCGGACGACTCGGACTTCTGTGGCCCCTCCGTGTGGCATTTTTTGCGTCTGTGGCTATAACTCCCAAACCCTCTGCATGATCTTTATTAAAATTGGCCGCTATAGTGTTTTATATGAAGTTGACAACAGACAATGACAACACGTAGTGCGCAAGATTTTCATAGATACGACATACAATTACGACATTGTGTTGCTTGATGCGAGTCTCAAAGTGGAAAAATGGTCCAGCTTTCTATTACTACCTGTCCTCCCACTTCCTTGCATTCTTTGCCGTTCTTGTTTGATCTTCCCATTTTTGTGCCCATCCTTCCCATAGACAGTCCGGTTTTCATATTATATGATACAGCCTGACAACGCACTCATGTAAAACATTATATGATACAGCCTGACAACGCACTCATGTAAAACATTATATGATACAGCCTGACAACGCACTCATGTAAAACATTATATGATACAGCCTGACAACGCACTCATGTAAAACATTATATGATACAGCCTGACAACACAATCATGTAAAACATGGTACAATACCAGTTCCAAAATGTCTTCAGTAACTGCATTGCGCGGTTGATTACTGCACAAGTATAAGTTGAAACAGAGTTGCGTCATGTGATTGTTTTAATCAGACCGTAGACAGTTTTATGGAGGTGGCATCTCCCTACGACGAGCACGAACAACGCTGTCGGCAGACGTGTCCAGGGCTTACGCGGATATTTTGCCTTCGAAAATCGTTATTGGGACCCCTCAGGACATCCGAGATCCACCAGTGCTGACGACCGCAAACTGAATCTTTGACCGGTAACGTTACTCTCAACTGAATTAAGTGTGATATCGCAGCGGTTATGCATTGCCAAAAAGACCACTGGGCCTACCTCACTATCGGTGGTTAGGAACTGACTAGGGAATCGGACGCTGGTGTGTGACTCGTGTGTAAAATCTGACCAGATGCACCATGTCTTGTAATCCGCAATATTGATAGGATCTACCGTCTTTGCGAGCGTCGTCAGTATACCATACAACAACCATTTAGCGGCGGAAGGTATTGTCAGATTTGTTACTAGTACAAAGGTGGGAGGGGTTCGGTACAAATATGGCGGCATCCAGAGAACGGGGAGCGAGGGAGGGCGAGCTGGTGGGTGGCGATCGGAAGGGGGTAGGTTGGCGTAGTGACAAAACGTTGATCATTTTCTGTCTGCTTAATTCTAACTTTATATTCTTTTGATAATGACAATTTGAGGAACTAATCAAAAGGAATAAAAATTTTTTCATAAACGACCATTCTTCTTTAACCTTTTGTTTGTTTGCATTGTTCCAAAATTAATACCAGTCTGAAACTGAAAAAAAAACACCAATATGTGATTCAAAATAAGAACGGTTACAAGAGAGACAGTTGTTATTGCCGTAAGTTTTATTGACTAAGTCAAAGGAATACTTATGATGACGTAATAACATTAATACTGTCTCACCTGTTTCGTCACAGTCTCTAATGGAACAATAACTCCACGAGGCGGTCGTGTAACACCACGGTCTGTAGTCTGTCTTCAACAAGCGGCGACAGTGGGTCGACGCCACAGAACGCGATTGGCCGTCCATAGGGAAGTCCTTATATTTAGTCTGCTGTTCCCAGGACAGACATGGTTTGCCATTCTCAGCAACACTTTTGTGCCCAAAGTATTGCTCATTTAGATTCGTGGACATTTTGCACGATGTCAAGTCGATATCTAATTTTTCTGCAAAAGGGTCAAGAGGCAGCCGCGTGAAAGTGCCTAGAACATATATTTCTCACGTGCAAGGAAAATGCTCTTAATGCAAAATTCTAGACTCACACTTTGCAAGTTACCATAATGTTAGAAGGTTAGATGACAACATATGAACAGATCCGCAGTCTATTGCGACAAAGCTCTCCTAAATGCCGATCTTTCAACAATGATTGATTGAAGCACAGTTCACGAAACGAAGTCGGCACTGGAGCATGCCTAAGAAGTTATGCTTTAACCAAAAGTGAACATGTACCTTAGCCTGATAATGAGCATGTATCTTAGCCTTATAATGAACATGTATCTTAGCCTTATAATGAACATGTATCTTAGCCTTATAATGAAGACGTATCTTAGCCTTATAATGAACATGTATCATAGCCTTATAATGAACATGTATCATAGCCTTATAATGAACATGTATCATAGCCTTATAATGAACATGTATCTTAGCCTTATAATGAAAACGTATCATAGCCTTTTAATTAACACGTATCATAGCCTTATAATGAACATGTATCTTAGCCTCATAAACCAATTTCCTGACAGTGTTCACAATAGCAACATGGAGCGTTAAACTGTGCCCACGATTGCACCGCAAACGGTGTACTTTTAGGGGGTGCTTTTTGTATAATCGAAGTGGCAATTTGATGACGCGGAATACGCTGAGCCCGTCCGAAATTGGAAAGGTGTCAGGCGTCCTTCTAATACAAAATAATTTTCCAAATTTCATGGAAATACACCAATTGTCGCAAAGACAAGTAGCAAGCGTAAAAACTAAAATTTCTACAGCAGTAGTCAGAACCGCCCAAACGTTCATAGGCAGCTGTGGTAACAAAGATCCTGCAAAGGAATCAAGAGCTACAGTCGTGGTCTCAAAAATACACAATCATCACTAGTAAACTGGCCACAGTGGTCAGACCCTTGCAAAGAAAATACACAATCACCACTAGTAAAATGGCCACAGTGGTCAGACCCGTACAAAAATACACAATCACCACTCGTAAACTGGCCACAGTGGTCAGACCCGTACAGAAATACACAATCACCACTAGTAAACTGGCCACAGTGGTCAGACCCGTAAAAAATCAACGTCAGCCATGGTCTTCCCATCAGAAAGACAACTGCTAAATTTTATAATGATTCTTTAAGGAGTTTGATGGATAACGAGGCGGATGCCAAAAAACGGACAATAATGAAAGTGGCTACCAGGTGCCGCAGAATGCGTAAAATCCGTCTGAAAAAGAGAAGACGTCGTCGTCTCTTCAACAGAAACCTATTTGCTTAGTTTCATGACAATCCATATAGGAACTTCAAATATAGAGAAGCAAGCGAAAAAAATAAAATTGCCACTAGGGGACGGAGCGGTAATTGGATCGGTCTGTAACTCGTCTGTTGTGAGAATCACAAGGGAACATCTGCCAAGTCTCATTAACATCCTTCTACGAGGCGTGGATGAGATACAGCACCGGACGCCGGACGCTGGAAGCCCGGACAGAGATGATGGCAATATACGCCGACATATAAATATGTGGGTGCATAAAACTCAACCAAGTTCACGGCGTTTGGTCTTTTAAAGAATCGTTATCGCGTTCTTATCCGTTGGCATTAATTGAAATTGTTTGTAAATAAATCGCCAGGAATTCGCACGATGTCAACTGGTGACTGTACCAAGATAAAGGTATTAACATTTATAACAGCTAAGTGAGTTAAATCAAAAGTTGATCTTTGAAAGGAGGTGTATGTTTTAATAGCACTTTAAGGGGCATGCTCCAAGAAACAGACTTAAGTTCATTTTTTACTTAAGTCTAAGATTTGTCTTAACTTCCAAACCTTTGAAACTTCCCATTCGGTAAGTTAGTCAAAATTAAGACAAAACCTATGTCAAACACTTAAGATATCTTTCTTGAAATGGTTTTGAGACAAATTTAATTTTTATTTCAAATGTTTGTCTTAGCTAAGTCAGTTTTGTTGGAACGAGCCCCAGGTTTACCATGTCAGGTTTACCATGTCAGTTTTACCATGTCATGTTTACCATGTCAGTTTTACCATGTCATGTATACCATGTCAGGTTTACCATGTCAGGTTTACCATGTCAGGTTTAACACGTCAGATGTACCATGCCAGGTGTACCATGTCTGGTTTACCATGTCAGGTGTACCATGTCAGGTTTACCATGTCAGGTTTACCATGTCACAGTATGGAATTACCAGCAGAATAACAGTTTCCCCAACTGTCTCCTTGTACGATGCACCATGGCTGGGTGTGGTCAACGGATGTACATTTGGAGTAGCTCTTTCCGCTGTAGGTAAACGGAAGCTTACACAACTTGCCGTCTGTAGTGATTTTACTGTCCGTGGCTGTGAAACCTTGAAAATGACAAGAAAGCTTGTTGTTCCTGAAGGATGGTTACATGCAATTTACGTGCTGAGTGCATACTGACACGCAACCACAGTGACACACCCCAAGGTTTCGCCATTCGACAATATTCCTTACATTTTACAACCACGACCGCTTGAAAAGATCTATATTTTAAAAAGTCAGGAAGTGCGCAGCAATTGATGTTATCTGCCAGGCCATCAATTTTCTCAAGGGATGGACAATTTAGAGAAAAACACGAAAAATAGAACGACAGATGTCGCTGTTATCCCTTGATAAGGAAAGGCCTCTGCATTTCTTCATTTTCAAAAATGGCTTATTGAATTTAAAATCCAATGAATTAATATGCTCCGCAAAAGTTCCGCTTTACGAGTTTTCTGGATTTTTCCAAAAACATTAAGTGCACGTTTTCAAGTGCGTTTAGACAACCTACATGTTGCAAAAACCGAGACCCTAACAAAAATGTCATGGCCAGGACCCTCAAATGGTAAATCATGCACTGGTACTGAGTTGTCAAATATTCTCTTTAACTTTCTCTCTTATCCGTGTTCGTAGTCTTTCTTTTCTCGAGTCTGGTCCACGCCTGTGTCGGTGGCCATGGCTTAACCCTGACGCCTGTACGTGCCCCTCACGACCCCCCCCCCGCCTCCTACGGCCCTTAACTCTGGTTGTTTCTATCACGAAGTACACCACAGTAACCGAACTATTCCTTCTATTATTAGAGTTTGTGACCCCGAGACAACTAGCCGTGAGAGTTTGCACTGGAAATTTTCGTCTGTATTTCTGTATTCTAGACTGAGATTTGATCGAGTGTTGCAGTTATCAAATTAAGCCTAATTTCATTGCTTCATTTTCATTTTGTCATTTTTTGCATCAAGCGAGATTCCTGAGCTACGGCTCCAGACAACCAAAGATGTCTCGGCAAAATTAGTCAAAAACCCGACAATTACACCTGGACATTCTTTACGCGCGGACCTGTGGCCCTAGCTGGATGCCGGGAATAGTCTGGCCTCTGACATCTCTTCAGCTCCAATCTTAGAACCACCTTCGACAGCCTATCAAACTACATGCCAGGATTTTTCAACAAGTCAGTTTCGGGTGTTAAAGTCATGTTACAGTATTTTACAAAAGGAAGAGACATTTGGTTTCCACTGTTAGTTCTGCAATTATAAGTGTAAAGGTCAGCAATCATAAGTGTAAAGGTCAGCAATCATAAGTGTAAAGGTCAGCAATCATAAGTGTAAAGGTCAGCTCCTACTTACTCCGTAACTTGCGAAAATCTGCTCACAATTGCGTAGCTAAGAACGTGTGCGTGTGCGCGCGTGCATGCGTGTGTGTTTGTGTGTGTGTGTGTGTGTGCGTGCGTGTGTTATTCGTGTTTTCATTTTTCTGTAATAACTCACTTACCTGTCTGTTGCCCAGATGCTTTTTGTTAATTGGATTTTTGAGCAGTACCGCTATCTGTAGCATTTCTCTATACCGGTGATATGAAGTTTTAAGAAATGAAAACTTTACCTCGTAATCGAACTCAATCCAGTACTCTGTAGTTTTGACAGCGTAGTGTGTACTTGCCACTGAGTTGCCCCGCTCTTGGCGGATTGTCCCACTTTTTGAATTTTTTCCATCATCTCGCCACACCATCACAATGTCCCACTGTTTGGCATACGGCCAAATTGAAATCTTTCAAACTATTCTTCCGTTTGATTAATGAGGAAAAACGGGACGTTTCATGTTTTTTTGCTGCACCCGCACTTTGCCATTCGACAAAAAACCAAAGAAACCACGTCAGGCACTTTCGGGTGTTACGTCTCCCTTTTGACAAAAATGCTGTCGGAACGTTTTTGTATGTTGCGGCGAGCATGTCACCCTCGTGTTTTGGCTTATACCCAGACGTCCCGTTTTTATCCAGAAATCCCGATTTTTAATCCAGTTGTCCGGTTTTCTCATTCTCGAATGTTGACTAAGCAACAGGTGTTCAAAATAACATAGTCTCTTTGTTATGATTATTGTTATTTGCAAGAGTTCACTTTCCTTAATTAACATAACAATAATAAAAATGTGTTCCATAGCCTCTTGTTTACGGTAACACGCACTACATATACCAGCACCACTTGTTTACGGTAACACGCACTACATATACCAGCACCACTTGTTTACGGTAACACGCACTACATATACCAGCACCACTTGTTTACGGTAACATGCACTACATATACCAGCACCACTTGTTTACGGTAACACGCACTACATATACCAGCACCACTTGTTTACGGTAACACGCACTACATATACCAGCACCACTTGTTTACGGTAACACGCACTACATATACCAGCACCACTAGTTTACGGTAGCATGCACTACATATACCAGCACCACTTATTTACGGTAACATGAACTACATATACCAGCAACACTGATTTTTACTTCTATGGAAAGTTCTACACTGTAACCAATGTGATGAGTTATCAACAGTACATTTCAAACCTACACAATAGATGTTTGCTAGTTTTGCATCTTCCAGGGAACTTTTATCTGCAAATTTCGAATAGTTTGTTGGAGTAATTAGTTTTTCACAATTTTTGTAAATGTCACTGCTTCCTGAATTTTCACTGAAGAATGTAATTGTATCAAGCTGCGCCAAATATCCACTTATAGATGTACAATTTTGAATGAATGCCAGACTAAATCATTCACAGCAACTGTGGGAGATGCATATAATCTAAACTCTTTGCCTTCATAGGGTAGAAATCGTTTGAATCGTTGAAAGTATTCCCCTGATGGTTCAACTAGTCATTTATATGTAGCCTGTCTGGTTCAATTTCAATTTTATGTTACTATTATATTACACCATGCTGTTTTTCGCATTTTGGTAACACTCTTTGGTTTTGAGAATTAAAGGATATTTTTAAACCTTTGAGGTATAGGAAATGATAATTCTTTATTAATTAAATTATTTACCTTGTGCTTCTGGATAATCAGACACCATCAAGAACTGACAAAGGGCTTGCTAATGATATGACTCTTACGCAATTCGATTGAAAAAACGGTCAGGATGCATAAAGATTTAGTGACAGTAAAACCGAAGCAGGAACCAACACTGGAACAAACGAATGCAAAACATCACGCATGCGCGGCGCAATCTCATCAGCGCCAGATTGAATTTGGCGTTCCTGGGTTAAAGTAATATGCTTCCCCTCAGCTTCCCGTTAAACCGCCTAATGCTCCTTCGCTTTCTGGTCACTTTTTTGTCACTAACCAATGTCCATATTCAGTTATATTGAAGTTAAATGAATTCAGAGTGGAGCCGGATTTGTGTTGAATATGTGAGATTGACCGCCAATAATGTTATATGCCACAGGTTATTATTTATCGAGCATAATGTCGTACCTTTTACGAAGGGGTTTCTCGCCAAATTGTTAAACATCGTTGCCCATGATTTGACCGTATCCCTCAAGGTCAGAACATATTCGTCTACTTGCTTCTGTACACTGTCTTTATAGGCTTTGCACCAGCCTGCCAGTTCCTATGGATGTCAATTCAGCAGAAAATTGAAAGTTCATAGTGCAAGGGAGCAAATGCTGACATGTTCGCATTACACACAATAAACCGTTTAAGTAGAGCCTGCAAGATATAATTCCAAGCTAAATACAAATCTGGGAACCTGTAGCGAATGACTCTAAATATTACAAGTGTCCAATTAAAAATTACCACCTTTGGTGGAATTAGGCTGCAACTTCTCTGCACTCTTTTCATCGAAGAAATGTCCACCATTCAGCAGTTGTACCAATTACTTACGTTTCCTTGTCTTGTGTTCTTTCGTGCCTGTTTGTACGTTCCTGTCACCTCATCTTTCCATTCAAACAGGTAGTATACAGTCCGCCAAGCATCTGAATCAAGAGGAATGTTGACACACTAACGTTAAATCAATCACATTTGTTTTAGACCAAAACGTGAGCACGAACTTCAAAACCAGTGCATATGTAAACAAAGACATTGTATTAATCGAAGTTTCAGTTTATTGTCACTAAACCATTCTCAAGACAAATGTTCACACTATTCCAGACAGGTAATGCAGGTGGAGAACAGTCTGGATAGGTACACGTCGAAATGCATTGTGAGGGGAGAGACCAGAAATCAAAACAGTTGGATTTCAAATGAGCCAATGTTTCTATTCAGATAGTGCTCAGTGTAATTCAACTTTATATGCATGGCCCACTTCGTGAGGAACCTGAGGGTGGCATTATCCTTGTTCAAGATGTGAACACCAGAGTAATCTAAAGTGTGATCAGTGGTCAAAGAATGATTAAGAACAGCCCCTTGCGTGTCTTGATAATGTAGTTGTAGTAGTGTTAGTAGTAGTAGTTGTAGTGGTGGTAGTGGCAGTAGTGGTAGTAGTCCTGGTAGTAATATCAGAAGTAGTAGCAGTAATAGTAGTGGTAGCAGTAGTAATAGTAGTACAAGTAGTAGTGATAGTGGTAGTAATATTGGTAGTGGTAGTGGCAGTAGTAGTAATAGTACCAGTAGTGGTAGTGGTCCTCGTAGTAATAGCAGTAGTAGTAGTAGAAGTAGTAGTGGTAGTAGCAGTAGTAATAATAATAGTATTAGTATTAGTAGTAGTAGTAGTAGTAGTAGTAGTGGTAGNTCAGTAGTGGTAGTGGTCCTCGTAGTAATAGCAGTAGTAGTAGTAGAAGTAGTAGTGCTAGTAGTGGTAGTAGTGGTAGAAGTAGTAGTAGTAGTAATAATAATAGTATTAGTAGTAGTAGCAGTAGTGGTAGTAGTAGTGGTAGTAATAGCAGACGTAGTAGCAGCAGTAGTAGTAGTAGTAGTAGAAGTAATAGTAGTAGTAGTACTAGTAGTAGTAGTAGTGTTTGGGGTAGGGGCAGTAATAGCTGAAGTAGTAATATTGGTAGAGGTAGTAGTAGAACTAGCACTAAAAGTAGCGGTAGTGTTGGTAGTACTAGAGGCAGTAGTAGAAGTAGTAGTAGCAGTGGTAGTAGTAGTGGCAGAGGTAGTAGTAGTTGTAGTTGTAGTAATAGTGGTTGTGGCAGTGGTAGTGGGAGCCGTGGTAGTGGTAGTATTAGTACTAATAGTAGTATTAATAGTAGAAGTAGTGGCTGTAATGATAGCAGTAGGAGTCGTGGTGGTAGTAGATGTAGTAGTAGTAATAATATTAATAGTACTAGTAGTAGTGGTAGTGGTAGTAGAAGTAGTAGTAGTTGTAGTAGTGGTGCTAGTGATAGTAGTAGTAGTAACAATAGTGGCATTAATAGTAATAGTAGTAGTTGTTGTTATAGTAGCAGTAGTAGTAGTGCTAGTGATAGTGGCAGAAGTAGTAGTAATATTAATAGGAGTTATAGTAGTAGTAGAAGTAGAAGTGGTAGTAATAGTAGAAGTAGTAGTAGTAGAAGTGGTTGTAGTATTTGTGGTAGTGGTGATAGTAGTAGTGGTATTGGTAGTAGTGGTAGTAGTAGTAGTAGTAGTAGTAGTAACAATTGTAGTAGTAGTAGTTGTAGAAGGATTAGTGGTAGATGTAGTAGTGGTGGTAGTTGAAGTAGTGGTAGTGGTTGTGGTATTTGTAGTGGGGGTGGGGGTGGTGGTGGTGGTAGTAGCCAGGTTTGAAGAAATAGGAGGCTGATACCAGGTTCTCACTAGCCTGCTGTATTGCCATTAATTTCATACTCTGATACAGAGTATAGCTCACTATTAGTCCAGTCATTCTAGGGCCCAACCTAGAACAAATTGCAACAGAAGGTTTTTTGCATAAATGACCTCTTCAAACATCCGTTGGCGCCAGAAAAAAGTCTACCGATATCGGAGTGGCGGAAGTCGGTTTTTCAAGATGGCGGAAAAATGGCCGCCAAAACCGGTGTTTACTGCTTTCTGGCATGTTACTCATATGTAACAGCTGGAAATAAAACAATAAAGTTTGCCATTGATTTTATACTTTTCATAAAAGGCATACCAATCAAAAGATGCCAATTTTCCGTGAAATAAAACCAATATGGCAGACAAAATGGCGGCCGAAACGGCAATTTGGTACATGTTGCAAGATTTCTTTTTATATTTTGCCCTGAAAATGGCAAAATTTTTATTCTTCTGTACGTTAGACAATCGAAAATATCTGAACGTTACAATTGGTCACTGGTTGGTGAGAAAAAATCAAGATGGCTGACAAAATGATCATCTGCAAATCTGGCGGCCATTTTGTTCGCCATCTTGGAAATGGTGGAAGTAATCATTAAAGCCAAATGCAACGAATGTCAATGGATTAGTCCACCCAGAAAACCTATGATGCAATGTTTGAAGCAAGACGACACACTAATGTGTTCGTGCAAAGTTGTGCGACTCGAAGCCAAAGTAGTTTTGACGGCCATCTTGGAAAATGATGGATTTGCTGACCCATGAAAGATAGGTAAACCTTTTTGAATTTTTATTCTATCACATTCCACTCTCAAGTTATAATGGTCATCTGCAAATCTGGCGGCCATTTTGTTCGCCATCTTGAAAAACCAACTTTCGCTACTCCGATTCCGGTAGACTTTTTTTCTCACACTAAGGGGTGTGAGAGGATACGATTTATGCAATAAAATCTTCTGTTGCAGTTTTTTTCCGGGTCATCCGTGAATGACTGGACTATGTCACTGTTCTTTCCGTGTAAGATAACGCCATTTCGTTTCTGACAAGTCACATCGAAACATGTCAAAACTTAAGGAGAAGGCAATCTTTTTTCATGTCAGTTTTAGTAAAATTGCGGTTCGTTGATTATGGCTTCCAGTAATTTGTTAATTAGTCATGCTCTCCTGTGGAAGTGAAGTCTTGGGTGTTAAGAATTTCGCGCCATTTTTTCTGCATGTGAGTTTACTGTGAGGATCTGTTCTGCTGCTGTTTTCGTGCAAAAATTGCCGTCATCACTTCCCATCGACGAGTATTCTACAACAATCTGGGTTGTTAGAGAACTCGATAACGTTAGATTTAGGATTCGTTTGGTTTGTGGTAGCCTGAAATGGCTGGAGTTGGCGACCCCATATCACAGACATAGCGCTGTGAGTGACGGAGACATTTTTTATAGCAGATGCGACGATGGATTTTTTCACGAACAGTCAGTGGGTGAATATATGTTTGAGCCCGAGCACAGTGAGGCAGAATACGGACAGACAGGTGATGAGAGGGATGAGGCAGACTGAGGACAGACGTGGTGGGACGTCTTGATCCAAATGCACGGTGTGCACTGTTATGCAGACCTCAATGGAATGCCTATGCTGTTCCCATTGGATGGTCACCTGAGCACCCAAACTGCTTGCATATCGACATGTGACTCACTCACCACACGTACACCTGGCACCTTTTAAATAGCTCCAATAGCTTAGTCAAGTCCACAATAAACTTATCAAAGTTTGGCTCAATGGCCTGTTCACTGTACTCCTCATTGGGTGTCGAACTGGGCCTGTTTTCACTCCCAATACACAACATCGCTGCAGGGTTGCTTACAGGCTCTGGGCTTGAGACCACAGCAGCATAGGGCGAATTACTGCTAGTTCCTGGAATTGCACGCTGTGGGGGTACGTTCGGAGGCACGGATGGGAGTAGAAGAAGTGCCTCCACTCGCTGTAGAGGCTACAGCTCGACAGAAAATGTTTGCCACACACTCGGTAATTCTCCACCACGTATACCACCAGTTGTGAGTTGCTAAGTGCAATTTCTACCATGCAACTTTTATATTAATCCCAAAAAGTAAACTTTCCAATTTATGGAAGTTAATTGTTCCTTTGTAAAGAAAATATATTGAAAAACAACAATTCAAGAGCACATTCTCGAATTTCGTGATTTTTCTCTGTAAATATGCATTTGGTCTACTCGTTAATGCCTTTTCTATTTGCCGTTGAGCGAGACATGCTGGCACAATGACGTCGTACATGAACACAATGCAATGTCTGTCAAAGTTAATATTGAAGTGCCACAGCACAGCTGACCACTTTCCAGCGACGGAAAATGTTAAAGGGGACATGCCAAACACAGCTCACCAACATCCGGCGTATGCACAAGTGATGAAGGGGTTGGGCGCAGCAGAGCTGACCAATATCCGGCGGACGTACAATGATAAAAGGTAAGTGTCACTGCTCAGCGGAACAAAATCCGGAGACAGTGCATTGTCAAAATTAAATTATGAACCTGAAACTACAGTTAGTATCATTGTTCTACATCACTGGAACATGGAACAATGTTTGAGTTCCAGATTCCTGGTTTCAAAACACTGATACCACAGAAATAAAGTTCAAAACACAATGCCTGGTTCTAATTTCACCGGAATCTGGAATGAAGTAACAATATACGGACTCAACGTTTTCATCAATTCCATATTCGAGTCCACGTTAGTGAACTTCGTTCAAACTAAACTCGAATTTGCGACAACCTTAACTAAGACCGAACTTACGACTTGCTACAAAACGGGCTAAAGGACGTATTCATAGCGACACCTAAACCTATTCAACGAAGGAGGACAGGTACAGCAATGGAAATAACGAAGAGTGCACAGCTGGGTTCAAAAAACGAAAAAACCATGAGTCAGCACTTAGAAGAAGATTGTAGTGAACAAGTGAGTTTGCGAGAAATTTTGTATGAATTCAATATATTGGGTAAGGGCAGAGGAAATTGTATGAAGAATGTATGTCTTATGCAACTACGTAGCACATGAATCTACAGCTTACATTTCCTGGTCTTTTTGCAGGATAGCTGACCCAGTCTCCATTTTTCAAATTCACCATACGCCATCTTTCCAAGAAATGGAATGTGCCGTTTACACAACTCAAGGAATTCTTTAGCATGTGGCTGTCTGAAAGTATTGTTACGAAATCTGTTACTGAACGGGTACAGTGCAAAATATAAGAATAAATATTATCACCGACCTTCCCCATACGAAAATATTCAATAGGATCCTACAGGATCATAGGATCCTATAGGATCATAGGATCCTATAGGATCAAGATATCCTATAGAGATTTCTATTGAAAATATCCTACACAGGAATTTAACCACAAATCTGATTTCTAAGCATTTTATCAAACAAATTGCCTAAGAGTATATAGTAAAATATCGATTTGTTTTTATCTAATTTCAGCTCTTCCGAGTCATTAATTTTTGTAAATTTTAATATTCAGACGAGTCTTAGTACATGTATGTTAATTGCTTCATATAATCCTATTGAACTTCCTATAGAATCCTATTGAACTGTCCACTGGATATATTCAAGACTTATACGAATTCCTATAGGTTTCTCATAGGATATCCTAAAACATTTCTATAGGCTTTCCTATTGGATGCCTTAGTATTGTAGGATCCTATAGAATTCCTGTAGGAAATCCTATAGGATCCAATAGGAAATCTTATAAGACTCCTATAGGTAATCCTACAGAAAAGTCCTATAGGATTCCTATAGGAAATCCTATAGGATCCAATAGGAAATCTTACAAGACTCCTATAGGTAATCCTACAGAAAAGTCCTATAGGATTCCTATAGGAAATCCTATAGGATTCCTGTAGGAAATCATATAGGATCCAATAGGAAATCTTATAGAAAATTCCTATAGGATTTCCTATAATATCCTATTGAACTTCCTATAGGATCTTATTGAACTAATAGAATCCTACTGAATTTCTTGTATATGAAATTCTCTTAAAACATAACATATACATATATATATATATATATATATGTGTGTGTCATTAAAGCTGTTTCATTTCTGGTGTTGTAAATTATAATGTTGTGTCTAAACTTCTAAGGAAATGTTTTCATCATTTGTATGGCTTAGGGACTTAAATGGACAGTTTTTCAACTGGACAACAGATGTCACTGAAACGCGATTCAATGAACAGTTATCTTTACAGCAATTAAAACACTCGACGTAAGCTTACAAGTTTGACTATCAGAGAACAACATTAGGAAATCCTATAGGATTTCGTATAGGATTCCTATAGGATCCAATTGGATTTTGGCCCACCAGCCTATAGGGTTCCTACAGGATCCTATAGGACTCCTATAGGCTCCAATAGGAATCCTATTGGAATCCTATAGGCTGGTGGGACAAAATCCAATTGGATCCTATAGGACTTCCTATAGGACTTCCTATAGAAATCCATTAGGAAATCCCATTGGAATTTTTCGTAAGGGTCACCTTGGGCCTGGCTGAACTCAGATTCTACTTCCCAATTTGCAGAGGTCAAAGACTCTTATCAGCAACAGAAGGCGCATACCCTTCTGAGCAGATAGAAATACATGTAGATTAAATTCCGTCCTACAGCAACTTGCACTAGTGTCACTCATGAAACCCACTTTTAAGTGGAGCGTCCACACACATCTATTCGATAACTAGAGTAAAGGCAGATGTCATTGCTCCGTGCATGATAATGTACAACAGTGTAGCGTTCAGCAGCTTTCTCGTGGCTAGAAAAATCTAGCCCAAATCACGTGGTCTCATTCAAATACGCGGTAATATCGCGAAGTCTTGCCTTTGCAGCGAGGCCCTAGCCTTACTAACCTCTACACTCATAAGAATACAAAGCTGGTAGTTACTGTTACTTTACCCCAGTTTTGCGACCACAAAGCAATTACAAGTGGCGCAAGTTACCCCGGAACAAGTTACCCTGCCTCCATAATGCACAATTTCCATTACTCATTATTTATAATACGCACCGACCCGTGACTCTGGTTGGATGCTGGGAATAGTCTGACCTCTGATCTTTCAGCTCCAGTTTTAGATTCACTTTTAACAGTCTATCAAACTACTTGGTAGGAGTTTTTCAACAAGTCATTTTCCGTGCTAAAATCATGTACTTTAAGGACAGAATTGAAACTTGCCTGTCGCCATTGTGTTTGTTAAGGTTTTTCCCCGGACCCCGTCTCGGTTTCCGGTTTCTGTCGATTCGACTTGTTCGTCCATAAACGCCAGCAAACCTTGTTTTATTTAACTTACTGTCGTGGTGGCAGCTGCTCTTACCAACCCGAAGAGACTCTAATGCAACTGTAGTCTTCTGACAACAAGGACACTTTTTATTTTTGATTGTATGACGTGAGTAATTGACGTTTTTAGATCCGGAACCTTCATTCAACATGGTAGTACGCGCCCCTAAACAGTGGTCTCTAACTAAAACGGAGACCATCACCACGTATGAGAACTGGCGGCAGAATCTTATATATACTTTTAGTCTAAACAAAACCTGTGAGCCGTTTCTGACTTCTCAGTGGTTCAAGAAAACCAGTGCCAACCCGTTGCAAGGTCTCGTCGATGACGGCACCGACGTCGATGCTGCCGAGCGACTGACTGCCATACAAAAGAATGCTCGACTCGAACTCATTTTCGGACAAGTGACTAATTACTGCCCCGTCATCTCCCGGAACTCGATGATCAAGAACTCGGTGGCTGATATCTCGCAAAAAATCAGACAGCACTTTGGCTTTGCCTCGACCGGCGCTCATTTTTTAGACCTTTGCAATATCCACCTGCAACCCGACGAGCGTCCGAGTACCTCTAACAACGTGTGACTGCCTTTTTCGAGGATAATCTCCTCTCACTTGCCTGTGGCCTTCTACACCATGGCACCGCCGTGGATTATGAGGAGGACTTGACCCCGACGCTGGAAAATGTTATTGTATTTATTTGGCTTGGATTGGTTCACCATGGCTGCCATTTCTAGTCAAGCAAAAGTATAGAGCTGAGCTTCGTAACAACACGCTGGCTTCGATTAAAACGGAAATATCTCTCGTAGTAACTTAAATCCTGGAAGAACTCCGGACTATCGAGGACACCCGTGTGATGCGCATTGGTGCACCTCCTGGTCGCAGAAAAAATTTCTATTCTTGCATTCTCAGCAAGACCGCCGGCCGACCATCCTTTTCCCACAACCTTGAAGATTGCAGAGTCCTACCTGACAGCGATAAGCGTCGCATCACCAGATCACGCCGGGTTACGGACTTTGAAGACGATGACGCTGATGTCGACGACAAGCCATCCACCGAAGCTGCCGACGCCTCCTGTGGCTCTGTGTCACTTGATACCCAATCAGCTCGACGTGTCACTATTATGCAGTCTCCTGTCTTGAAAGCCTTCTTCGAGGATCATCCCGTGCAAGTCACACTAGACACTGGTGCTACTACTAACATAGTGCGCGAGTCTGTCGTATCGTTATACGGTATGACTATTTCCCTCGCAAGCGTCTACCGGGCGGTTCGGCTGCCGTAAACCCCCCCTTGAGCTTGTTGGCGAGATCCACTGCCGGCTTACACGTGGCTCTCACAACTTTCGTCTGGATGCTTTGGTGGTTCGCCAGCTTGATGTTGATATTCTTGCTGGAAATCCCTTCATGTCCTACAATGACATTGCTGTTCGCCCCGCTATGCGCCAGATCGTAATTTCTGGTTCTGTTGTTGTCCCCTAGGGTGTCAGTATTCCCAAGGAGACATTACCCACCACACGACTTACGCAGTCTTTTCTCTTGCGTTGCCCTCAGCGTTCTGTCGTTCTCCCCGGCCAGTACATCGAACTACCGACCCCGGCTGATGCCCCCCTAAATACGACTAGCGCCCCGCCTCCAGGCACCCATACTAGACCTCTACTTTCTGATTCCATCAGGCGTAACCCTGATTTGCGCCCGCTTCCAGTCCCTACATGCTGAATTAGATGATGTATTCAATCCTGCCGTTTCTAAGTACAATGGTGCTAGTGGGAAGATAGAGGCTGTTGTGAATGTTGGACCCACTTTCCCTCCTCAACGAAAGGCCGGCTTCCATAATACAACCGCGAGTCCCTTGTACTTCGAACACAATTTGATGAGCTCGAGACCGATGGTGCTTTCGCCAAGCCAGAACAGGTGAATGTGCAAGTAGAATATCTCAACATCTCCTTCCCCATCAAAAAACCAAGCGGCGGTAGTCGGCTTGTTACCTCGTTTGGAGAGGTTCCCCGCTATTGTAAGCCCCAACCGTCCCTCATGCCCAATGTGTCATTCGTCTATGAAATATTGTGGTGTCGGTACGCCATTTAAAGGCATTCGCGTTTACACTCGATCGGGATGCCGGGATCAGAGACTTGTCTCGAGAAGCTCATGTCCAGAGTTCTGGGTGATTTCATTCAGCAAGATTGGGTCACTAAAATCGCAGATGATCTGTGGAAGCTCACCTGACCAATTGCTCCAACGTTGCAGACTAGTCCTCCAGGCTCTTCGGCGAAACAACCTGCGTCTGTCCGCCAAGAAAACCGTCATCTGCCCTAATTCAACCACCGTCATTGGTTGGAAATGGTCCCAGGATTCCTTACAGCCAGTGATCATAAGGTCTCAGCTCTCCTCAGTTGAGCCTCCCACAACTGTGTTCGGTCTCAGATCATATATTGGGGCTTTTAAGATGCTAAGTCGTGTTCTCCCTGACTATGCCTCTCTTCTCGACCCGCTTGAAGCTGTCGTGGCTGGAAGCGAGTCTCGTGAACGCATCTCCTGGTCCGACGATCTCGTGAAATTTTTTAAGAAGTCCCAGTCTGCTCTCAAAGACACAAAGGTGATATTCATGCCTAGACCTGATGATCATCTGCCCATTGTGACTGACGGTTCTGTGAAGCATCGTAGCTTGTGTGCCACCCTGTACCTCCGCAGAGGGGACAAACTTCTCCTCAATGGCTTCTTTAATGCGAAGCTGCGTAAACATCGAACAGTCTGGTTACCCTGCGAAGTTGAGACTCTGTGTATTGGTGCCGCAGTCCGTCATTTTTCCCCATGCATCATCCAGGCCTTTAATCCCACCCAAGTCCTGACAGACAGTCGTCCATGCGTTTAGGCCTACGGAAAACTTATGCGAGGTGAGTTCTCCACTAGCGCTCGAGTATCGACGTTTCTATGTACACATTGCTGGTGCAGCGAACCTCCCCTCCGACTTCTCTAGCAGAAACCCAACATCCTGCCAAGACTAATCTTGTCAGGTATGTAAGTTCATTGCCGAACTTGAAGATTCAGTCGTTCGAAGCTTGTCGGTTGATGATGTTCTTCAGAGCGCCATGCAAATGCCCTTCACAAGCCGCGCAGCTACGGGAATGCCCAGACCTTCGCCGAAGCCATGCCCACCTGTCTCAGGGTACTCGTCCTTCGCGTAAGCAAAGCAAAATCAAAAATGTCAGGCGTTATCTCAATGCGGTCTCAATCGCCAACGACGGCGTCTTAGATGTTAAGTCAGCTGAGCCATTCCAACTCCAACGAGAACGTGTCGTTCACTTCGAAACATTCTAGTTATTCTTTGTTCTGCAATATGCCCTCTTACTGAAAACGGAATAAATGTTCGAGTCGACGCGGCTCCTGGATTCGTTGCTTTGAAGAATGACCAGATGTTACTTTCAGTGATCACCTTGACATTGGTCAAGATAAAGGCGAAGGCAACCTTTTTCCATGTCATTTTGAGCTAAAATAAGGTTGATTGGTTATCCTAGACATATTTTCCACTTAATTATTAATAGCTTTTCGTAATTTTATTAATTACTCGTCCGCTATTCCGGAAGTGACGTTTTAGGAGGCAAGCATTTCGCGCCAATTCCTTTACATATAGTCTGACTGTGAGAGCTACCGAGTCTGTCATTGTTCTACCTCGGTTGTGTTAAGTTCCGTCGTCGTTTGCTTTCACATACTAGTCAGTCAACATGCCACACTGTTGCTGCGTACCGGGATGTACTAATTATCGGCTCACGCGCTTTTAGAGTACCTTTGCATCGCTTTCCGATGGATGACACACTTCACCGTACTTGGCTCGTTCGTGTGAAGAACGCAGCGTTACCCGTCCACGCAACGTACAAAGCAGTGGAGAATTACCGTGTGTGTGGCAATCACTTTCTGCCGTCCGATTACGAAAGGGATTTGTACGCTGAACTGATGAAGGTCCCTGCGAAACAACGCCTGAAGAAGGTTGCCATTCCGTCTGTGTTGATTCCCGGCAGTGCCCCGTCGCCACCCCCGAGAAGTGCGTTTTTGAAGCGAGAAGCCTCGCGAGCTGTGGCCAGTACAGTGACTGGAGCCAGTGGAGGCACTTCATCTACTGTCACCCGTGCCTCCGAACGTACCCCAGAGCGTGCAATTCCTGGAACCAGTAGTGATTCGCCCTGTGCTGTTTTCTCCAGCCCAGAGCCTCTAAGCAGCCCTGCAGCGATATTGAGTAGTGGGAGTGATTACAGGCTCAGTTCGACACCCAGTGAAGAGGACAGTTCGTCGTCCAGTGAACAGATCGGTGAGCCAAACTTTGATAAGTTTATTGTGGACTTGTCTAAAGTGTTGGAGCTATTTAGAAGGTGCCAGGTGTGTGGCGAGGGAGTCACACGACACGATGTAAGCAGTTTGGGTGCTCAGGTCACCATCCAGTGGGAGTGTGTCGCGGGACACTCTGGCAAGTGGGACAGTTGTTCCTCTGTCCGTGGTATGCCGGAGGTCCACTTAACCGTGTCCAGTAGTGGCTTGGCCTCATCGAACTCTGAACAGCACAAGCATTCCATTGAGGTAGGCATAACAACGCACACAGTGCATTTGCACCAAGATGTGTCACCACGTCTGTCCTCAGTAGCCGCCTCGTTTCTCTCAACAGCTGCCTGTGCCTGTGCGTACTCTGCCTCGTTATACTCGGGCTCAAACATGTACCCACCCACTGAATGTCCGTGAAAAAATTCCTCGTCACCACTGCTGTGAACAAGGTCTCCGTCACTCACACTACTGTCACTGTGATACGGGTCACCGACTCCAGCCATTTTCAGCTTATAAAACTCTAAACAATCCCTAAATCCAACGTAGTTGAGTTCTCTACTAACCTATCTTGCCGCAGAATACTCGCCGATGGAAAGTGGTGGCGACAATTGGTGAAAAATAGCACAAAACAGAAGTAGAATAGAACAGATTCGCACAGTAAACTCATTGCAAAACCAAGTGGCGGGAAACGCTTGCCTCCTAAAACGTCACTTCCGGAATAGCGGACGAGTAATTAATAAAATTACGAAAAGCTGTAATTAAGTGAAAAATATGTCTAGGATAACCAACCAATCTTATTTTAGCTTAAAATGACATGGAAAAAGGTTGCCTTCGCCTTAAAGAACGTCAATAAGAATCATGTGGCTGAACATGCAGTTGTCGAGTTGGGCATGGAACTCCTGCGTTTATCTCTAGAGGGTGGGTCAGTGTCCTCTGCAACTCTTGCTATTGCCACGTCCAGTATGAACTCCCGGTTTGTTTTCTCGTAAATTGTGGACACAGCGGGATCAAGTCGCAGGTTGTCAACTGCCCATCGCTGACAGGGAGATGATAATCCGTCAACACCAATCCCGTATTGACAACCATCTCCCTAGTGCCATATCAAAGTCCCGTGGTCGCGCTCATAACCCTGCACGGCTCTTTGTTGGTCAACTGGTATTCCTAAAGGGTGATTGTGTCAAGACAAAGGCCCGCGAGAAGTACCTCGTCACAAGCGTGTCTGATGAATGGTGTGAGCTGCCTAAGTTCACTCGCTCACGGTTCCGCAGTTAAACTTACACTGTACGTGTATCAGACTGCTTCCCTGTGTCTTCCACGGCTTCGAATCCTAAGTTCTTTACCTCAGATCAGCTAGATACCTCTGATGACGATGACCTACTGGCCACGACCCCTACGATTTTCGTGTGCGTGATCCCCCGTGGGATTACCGGCCCGAAGTACCGCTCACACCCCTCGATTGCCGGAGGTGATAACTACGACCTCCTCTACCTGAACCGACTCTTGATACCGGAGCAGCCGGTCCAGCGGCTGATTTCGGATGAGAAAGATGTCCTCAGCTCCGACGCTGTTGCGCAGGATGCCACCACATTACGGCGCTCTCATCGCAACCGCAAACCCCCCGCTTGGCACGTTAGTGATTGGATTATGGAGTAGCACCAGTGGACCGTTTACTCATTCCTTAAGTTTCTATTTTGGCAGCTAAGACGGAGACATGCCAGACAGAGACTATGCTTAGCTATAAGTGTTTATTACGTTGTTGTTTAATTGTTATTACTGTTGAAACGTTGTTCGAGATTCTGTACTCCATAGACCTACTTTAAGTCGTGTATTGTTCTTTAGCTTCCACTGTACCCAGAGGAGAGGAAAGTGATTACGCCATTGTGTTCGTTAAGGTTTTTCCCCGGACCCCGTCTCGGTTTCCGGTTTCTGTCGATTCGACTTGTTCGTCAATAAAAGCTAGCAAACCTTGTTTTATTTAACTTACTGTCGCGAGAATTTGTTCTGCGTTTGCACATGAAAAGTTTAGGCCTTTCTAATACGTGCTTTTACGTATTTATTAAAAATTACTCGTAATTGCGTAGCTAAGTGTTTGTTTGTTTGTTTGTGTGTGTGTGTGTGTGTGTGTGTGTGTGTGTGTGTGTGTGTGTGTGTGTGTGTGTGTGCCTGAATGCGTGCTTACGTGAGTGTGCATGCATTACTGGTTTTCAATTAATTACGAACAATAAAGTCGGCACATACACAAATAAAGACACTGTATTAGTCGACGTTTCGGTTATCACTAAGTCATTCTCAAGACGAATGTTCTTCACAATACTCCAGTCAGGTAACACAGGCGAACCGCCTGCAGAGGTACACATCAAAAGGCAAGGAGTATAGAGACAAGAAATCAAAACAGCTGGAGCTCAAATGAACCAATGCTCAGCGTGATTCAACCGTATATGCATAGCCCCCTTATGAGGAGCCTGAATGTGATATTATCCTTGTCAAATATCCGAACAGCATAATCTATAGTGTGACCAGAGGCCAATAAATGATTAAGAACATCACTGTGTGTATCGTTACAATGATGCTGAGAATCCAGTTGGTCATTCCAATGCAAAACTGTTCACATTCATAACAGTTGAGTGGGTACACAACATGACTTATTCAATGGTGATTTGCGCCTAGACAATGAAAAAGTACGTTAACAGGCTTAAAAATTATTACAAATTGTAAGCATGAAGCAATAGGCCCAAGCCTCCTCTTAACCTGTCTGTCGACCATATAACTACTGTTAACCAGAAAGGGAAGACCAAGATATACTTTGATTAACTCAGGACCATAAGGTGCCTTAGAGTAGTTGTGTAAACATGTCAATGCATGATGTTATAAATGTTTTTAGATATCTATTTTGAACCGAGAGATTGCAGGTCAAACATCTTATATTTAAATGCAGTAAGACACGCGACATTGATGACTTAACACTTGCAAAGATATAAAAGAAATTCGTACTTACTTTTCTGCAGGTTTTGCAACTTTCATAGCTTCCAGTTTAACCATCAGTCGTGTGGTGACGTAAGGAACGTAATACGTCAAAGTCGACACAGGATCTTTTTTGTTCATGAACTTTTCTTCTCTTACCCCTAAAGATGTATCTATAGAGATAATCTTGGGTACTTTCTGAGAGCTTGTGTCAGAGTAACCGTTGTAAGCATCCATCTCCTTTTTGAGACTTGTCAAAAAGTTCTTCAGATCATTGGCATAGGCTTCATTCATCTTTTGATTAATTAGCTTATGGACCTTTAAACAAATAACAACATGAGCAAGATTACATTTCACACTGCTCATAGCTCTTAGAACACATTTCAAATCTGACGAGTGACAGGAGTATCCAAACTCGTTGCTTGTCGTGGTTGCAGCATAAATGCCGTTAAAATAGCGTAGGTATCATCGCTGCACGGTGTTTACCTGTTCTCGTCATTATAACTTGTTCTCGTAGACCCAACCATATGTCGAGGAGACAGTGTGGCTCATTTTTTGTTTTTCAACAAAACATGAAAACGAGAAAAGACGTGTTATAATGGAACAACAAAAGTTACATAAAAGGCCTTCCTGTTATGGCTTACTCGTGTACAAAAATGATGGTGTAAATTTGTAGACAGGACAGATTTATGCATACAGCTCTAATGATAATGAAACAAATAACAGTGATGACCTACCTTGGCACGCACTTGGTCCCAAGCGCTGGGTTTTTTTGGACTAGGCCACAGGAAGGCAACAAAAGGCTTCAACAAGACGAAGGCAGGGTTAACTGTGATTGCCAACATATGGATGGTTAGGTCAAGAGCAAACCTAGCTACCTTCAAAGCTTCTGAAATATGTGAAAGAGAGAACGACCTAAGTTACGTATGCACACACGCGGTTGATAATTTCAAATTTGACAATGTGTAAAAACTATAATTTCAAAAATATATTTGGCGGGGACAGAATTTTGAAAATATCAACTTACTAGCAGTCAATATTTTGAATAGTGCTTCTTTACTATGTAGTAAAGGAAGAGAAACGGTGAAGCACATTTGCTTGGCCTAGTATTTTCATGAAATCATAACAGTGAAATATGCAAATCACTATAATAATGAATGTCATGCAGTGAAATTAAGCAGTTGAGTTAAAATCAGTCTTGACCCACAACTTTAATACAGCAGATTGGACCATGCGTAATATAAACAAATTTAGCCATATATCTAGGTTCGTGAATATCGGTCATAAACTGCCGTTCTGTCACAAACAAATTTGATTTTAATCTCAAAACCGCTCAAAAACTGGTCGCTTTCTGTTCCTTGCAACGATGAGAAGGGATTTGGGATCTTGCAAGGAACTGACGGTTCGTTATCAAAAGAAATAGGAAGCAGGGAGCAGGGGGTCAAACACCCCTACACGTGAAGCCACACTTATTAAACACATACGAACCTTCGGCGCCACCAGTGTCGGCGTGGGGATGTGGGCAGGAATAATCGAGAACAGGAACTAATCGCTAGGGCCCCCAACATTTAAAAAATACGCATTGTGTTTGGTTTGCGCTCACTTGTAAAGTTGTTCCTGTTCATATTTAAACAGTCCGAAAAAACTCCAGAGCTAATTGGTACAAAATACAATTTTTGTCTGCATAGAATCAGTTGCCTCCCTTTTCCTGTTATTGTGAACTCTAACCTTTAAAGCGAAATCAGTGAACACGAGGGTGATCCGACGATGGAATCAATGTTACCCTTTTCCCGTTATTTCAAGTTAGCTTTTGGGCAGCTCGCCTTTTGTATTAAGGACGCCCTATAATATGAGGTGCTTTCTTCGAGGAGCGGCCCTGGGTAATTGTCACTTTGCACCCTATCAATCTAACACAGCCAACTATTTGTGCGTGGAAGTTTAGACCAAAATTCAAAATGTCGTCATAAAACCAGAGAATATGCGAATTTCAGCAGCATCAAAAGTTGTTGCCCAAACAACCGGAAGACGTAAGACTGTTCAGAAAACAAAAAGTAGCAATGACCAGAATCGAAAGTTTGTAAACTTAAGCATCACTTGCCGCGAATTGCACAAAGACAATATTCTCGATCGTTTTATAACGATAAAAGTATCCAAAGAGCTCCAACAATAGTATTTCTTTTGAAGATGGCCCGAAAAGCATTACTAATGAAGAGAGATTTGTTAATACACGAAACTCCGTGCGCCAGTTAGACTGAGAGGGTGTGATTTTGATGACCGTGTACATGTGCCAGGTAGACTGAGAGGGTGTGACTTTGATGGCCGTGAACATGTGTCAGTTAGACTGAGAGGGTGTGATTTTGATGACCGTGTACTTGTGTCAGTTAGACTGAGAGGGCGTGATTTTGATGACCGTGTACATGTGTCAGTTAGACCGAGGGGGCATGGTTTTGATGACCGTGTCAGTTAGACGGAAAGGGCATGGTTTTGATGACCGTGTACATGTGTCAATTAGACTGATACGGCATGGTTTTGATGACCGTGTATATGTGTCAATTTGACTGAGGGGGCATGGTTTTGATGATCGTGTATATGTCTAACGAATACAGGTGCTTAAACTGTGTGTACTGTTAATCTTAAACCAAGAATTGTGTTTTTAACGCAAGTTTTAACTCATAAGCCGTGACAGGCTACCACCAAACAAGAACATCAATAAATTTTGAAAATTTCCTGAGAGAGCTCCGCGAAGCCCTGTGCTCTCTTGGTTTTCTATCAGCTTTATTTCTATGCCAACTCACGAAATTGTGAATTGATTTGGATCAAGTTTCACAAACTGGCAGTCAACTCAGATTTTGTGCGCCTATAGTTTCATTTTAGGTTACCATGTGATGTCTCAACACATCAAGGTTGTGATGACACAACACATCAAGGTTGTGATGACACAACACATCAAGGTTGTGATGACCCAACACATCAAGGTTGTAATGACACAACACATCAGGGTTGTGATGACACAACACATCAAGGTTGTGATGTCTCAACGCATCAAGATTATGATGACACAACACATCAAGGTTGTGATGTCTCAACGCATCAAGATTGTGATGACACAACGCATCAAGGCTGTGTTGACACAACGCATCAAGGTTGTGATGACACAACACATCAAGGTTGTGATGACACAACACATCGAGATTATTTCCAGGGTTTTTACTTACATGCTTTTGTAAAGTGTACCTACTAAGAATGACGTATTCAATATACGCTAATCTTGTAAGAAATTAACCTATCGCAAGCTCCGCCCCCTTGCAAAAAGTCACGTGATACCCGACAAACAAACAAGATGTCAGAGGCAAATACACTGTCGCTAAACGATGTTCCTGGTGGAATCGATGAGTGTTTTTGCTCTATCCGAAAAGAAAGACAACAGGCGATGCTTTTCAGCTGAGAATTGTACGTTAATGATGTGAAAATTTGTAAAGGTAACGATGAAAAATAAAGTGTTCGGGAAAAGTATTTCGGAGCCAGCGAAAATCCGAAGAACCCCACACCGGTTCACCAGACAAATGTCAAGGCCACTGATGCGATATGTTCATGTAAAGCTGAATATGTACCTTAAAGTAGAATTGTCTTTGCGATGCCATATATTTCAGGATCCTTCGAACAAAATCAGTAAAGATTCACCGATATTTTATTCTGTCGTCCTCTAAATTCCGTCAACTAAAAAATAGCTCGAGCCGATAGCACTGTTTACGCTTTTCTAATCTTCGAACGAAACAGTTTGATTAAAAAATCCAGGTTCATAGCTCAAGTACACACTCATCTTGTCCTAGGCAACAAGTTAGCTCCGGTACATAAGTCTAGGGCAGGGTCCACGACAATGTCCAGCATGGAATTGGCCTTACCTTCTGATGAATTTCACATTTTTTGAGGTTTCATTGCAAAAAGGTAGCTTTCAGTTACTTTTAAACGTAGCATGATCACTAAGCTGTGGTATGGTTACAAAAGATGGTGTAGNTGTACATGTGTTAGTTAGACCGAGAGGGCATGGTTTTGATGACCGTGTACATGTGTCAATTAGACTGATACGGCATGGTTTTGATGACCGTGTATATGTGTCAATTTGACTGAGGGGGCATGGTTTTGATGACCGTGTATATGTCTAACGAATACAGGTGCTTAAACTGTGTGTACTGTTAATCTTAAACCAAGAATTGTGTTTTTAATGCAAATTTTAACTCATAAGCCGTGACAGGCTACCACCAAACAAGAACATCAATAAATTTTGAAAATTTCCTGAGAGAGCTCTGCGAAGCCCTGTGGTCACTTGGTTTTCTATCAGCTTTATTTCTATGCCAACTCACGAAATTGTGAATTGATTTGGAACAAGTTTCACAAACTGGCAGTCAACTCAGATTTTGTGCGCCTCATTTTAGGTTACCATGTGATGTCTCAACACATCAAGGTTGTGATGTCTCAACGCATCAAGATTATGATGACACAACGCATCAAGGTTGTGATGACACAACACATCGAGGTTATTTCCAGGGTTTTTACTTACTTGCTTTTGTAAAGTGTACCTACTAAGATTGACGTATTCAATATACGCTAATCTTGTAAGAAATTAACCTATCGCAAGCTCCGCCCCCTTGCAAAAAGTCACCTTATACCCGACAAACAAACAAGATGTCAGAGGCAAATACACTGTCACTAAACGATGTTCCTGGTGGAATCGATGAGTGTTTTTGCTCTATCCGAAAAGAAAGACAACAGGCGATGCTTTTCAGCTGAGAATTGTACGTTAATGATGTGAAAATTTGTAAAGGTAACGATGAAAAATAAAGTGTTCGGGAAAAGTATTTCGGAGCCAGCGAAAATCCGAAGAACCCCACACCGGTTCACCAGACAAATGTCAAGGCCACTGATGCGATATGTTCATGTAAAGCTGAATATGTACCTTAAAGTAGAATTGTCTTTGCGATGCCATATATTTCAGGATCCTTCGAACAAAATCAGTAAAGATTCACCGATATTTTATTCTGTCGTCCTCTAAATTCCGTCAACTAAAAAATAGCTCGAGCCGATAGCACTGTTTACGCTTTTCTAATCTTCGAACGAAACAGTTTGATTAAAAAATCCAGGTTCATAGCTCAAGTACACACTCATCTTGTCCTAGGCAACAAGTTAGCTCCGGTACATAAGTCTAGGGCAGGGTCCACGACAATGTCCAGCATGGAATTGGCCTTACCTTCTGATGAATTTCACATTTTTTGAGGTTTCATTGCAAAAAGGTAGCTTTCAGTTACTTTTAAACGTAACATGATCACTAAGATGTGGTATGGTTACAAAAGATGGTGTAGTGGCAAAAATGGCTATTTACAAAAATAACACATTCTTTTTTAAAACTTCATAAATCTAAATACCATATTTGAACAACTTAAAAATGAGCTCTCGCTAACTCTACATGCGAAGTGTATACTACAGGTTCTGATCAAAAAGTAATTCAATTATTTTTTTTTCGTGACAACAGCTCGAACAAGGCTTTGAGGTCAGTAATCCAATGCCCTCCCTGTGCCGATCGAATCTCTCAATTTTGGAGAGAAGTTCAGTTGAACGCCAGCCTACGGGTATATGAGTAACAAGAAATCTACCTTTGCTACGAAACAAAACGATGCCATTTAGGTCCAAATAAATGAAAAATAATATAAGTGTCCCTAAAAACAACATTTCCAGGGACATCCTGGGATCCAGCAGGTGCCGAGACAAAGGCGGCCTGACGAATGAAACTCCGGAGCCTACACTGTAGCCACTAAATTGAAATGTGCGTACCTTGGACCAAATATTTTTGTGTTTAACCTTCGAATAATCCAGCAACATTGTCAAGTTTAGCTGCTCGTGTGGCTTTTATCGATTGTTTACACAGTCGACATCACCTTTCGGCTAAGGGAATGCCCAAAAAATGACGGGACATTTTTCTCGAGCTCCATAACGACTGTCAGTATAACACTCGCCACATCAACATCGTTTCACCATTCTTATTGCACAATTTCTTGAGCAATAGACAGAAATCAGTTTACACGACAACTTGTTGTTTGTCGGGTAAAATTGCGGCTTGGAAACGCAGACGGAGGTGTGTCAAGAATGCTGCGTTCTGATTGGTCATTTAAGCCGTCAGTCATAGTCCTGGCTATAGGTTAATTAACGATGCTTAAGGGAACTTTGATGCAGGACGAAATTTAAGATAATCTTTGTCCATCCCAAAGCAGCAAAGTGTACCACGTTATTTATGCCAATTTGAAATAACTATTTTAAGAAAATGGTGTTTCGGTGAATATTGACGTAATACAGTTAAGAATCATTTGTCTGCCACACTTGAAAACTGGATAGTCGTTTCCAGCAATAGATTTTGAAGCAAAATTCCTTTCCAAAGTCGGCACTTTTAGTGCATGACCCTAATAACGTGAACTTTCCCAAATTGAACCCCAATTAAGTGAAATTTCCGACACGGTGTTCTATCTACTCATTACAAGGTGATACTGTTTCTTCCCGTATTTTGAAGCGCATGATAGGATATTCTTAAGTTACTTTTATACGCCCTCAAGAATGAGTGTGGCAGCACATCTTTTTTGCACCTTTTTAAATTCCGAAGATACCTCTTGAAGGTCAAAATCATGCCCTAATCGCGTGACCGCGTAAAGTCCTCAGACCTAGAATGTGGCCCTTCCTCACAAAAGTTTATTGAAGTCTAGGTACCCAATAGTTTGGTGACTGCCTTCATCGTGTCTACCCACCAAACAGCGTACGGCGGGGGAGTTGAAAATCGGCGACAACAAAGGGGTTCACAGGTGGAGGTAAAGCGGGTGTCAGCTGCGAACGGAAGGGTGTAAAACTGAGGCGTCGGTCTTGGGGCCGAGCTTAAAAAGCAGTAGACAAGAGGAGGTACAGGGTTCGCTCGCAATTGTTTCTCTCCCACACGGAAGCAAGCCTTTGTGCACCTATGAGTATTTCTTGAGGCTATGGTTAGGGCTTAAACTGACCCGCAATGAGAAGTCACCTTGACCTTGAAGAATGTGGTCTCAAATGATAACGGACTTTCGGTTCTTTTCAATCCCAGAATTCATATCTAAATGTATTTGGTCTGAGTTACGCTCTGAGACCAAATTCATACCTGCAGGCTTCAAATCATGTCAAAAACTGGGATTTTGTGACACGAGGCCACCTTACAACTATTTGCGTCTCTTACCTTCCTCGTTGGTGCTCCTCTTCAAAGTAACTGAACCTGAAACGAAAATGTCCGAGTTGCTGAAGCCGACAATAATAGTAATAAAGTCGTGACAGGAATAGCAGCAGCAGTAGCTGTAATATTAGTTGCTGCACCATCAGCAGCAGTAGCTGTAACATTAATTGCTGCACCATCAGCAGGATCTTAAACTGTGGCGTTGTTTTTGTTGTTGTTGTTACTTCTCGTTTTATCGTGGTTTAATACATGTAAGTAATGACGACGCGTCACGTTTGTTGTGGTTGTGACAATTTAGCATTTGACCACGCTGTGGCTTTTTAAACTTTCTTGTGGGCATTGGAGACTTCAAATGTTCATTTAAAATTATTCCTAAATATTTATATTTGGGTACATATTCTAGGTCTAGTCGACCCAACCGAAATGGATATAAACTACGAGAGACATGCTTGGATCTGAAGTGAATAACATTAGTTTTTTCCTTATTGACAATTAGCCTCCATTTAGAGCACCATTTATTAACTATATTCAATAAACCCTGTAAATTTTCTTCGCTCTCGGCAATTACCACTATATCATCAGCATAAAACAAAGATGAAGCATTATCAGCACCGATAGATATTCCTAAATTTGACTGTTTTAATTCCTTTGCCAAATCATTTATAAATAGTGCAAACAGAGTAGGTGATAAAACATCTCCCTGTTTGACCCCACAAGATGCATAAAACCAGTCCGTAAAGGTATTATTAATCTTAACACAGGATTGAGTTTTCGCATATTTTCAACTGATTCATAAAATTTTCCAACTATCATAAGATCCAACAATTTAAAAAGTAAACTATTTCTATCTACCCAGTCAAAAGCTTTTTGCATATCAATAAAAGTAGCAAATGTGGATTGTTTGTTATTCAAGTGATTACGTATAATCGAGGTCAAAACAAAGACGTGATCAACACATGCTCTGTCACGACGAAAGCCATTTTGCTCATCAACAAGGAGCCAGTTTTCTTCCGCGTACTGAACCAGTCTATTGTTCAATACACTACTATACAACTTGTATATGTTAGACAACAAGCTGATACCTCTATAACTCAGCAGGACGCGCGGGTCCTTCTCTGACCCCTTTGGAATAGGCATAATAACGGATTTAGCCCATAAACTAGGAACCATACCGCAACGAAAAACCATTTGGAACAAATAAATCAAAAGGTCAATAGCGTTATCATTTTTACCTACTTCATAGCAAATATGATCAATTCCTACTGCTTTATTGGATTTAGATTTCATCACTACCCGCTTTACTTCATCGCGAGTAATATTTTTATTCAAAATACTATTTTCATCAAAGTTAAGATTATTGAACGACTCAAGATGAGCTTTTTTGAGAAGCATATCAGCATAAAATCCCCGGTCAAACTCATTTACAGTTGGACCATTGTATAACGATTCATACTCGTTCTTCCATTTATTAAAAACATATTGGTTATTGGTATTAGGGTTTCCAGTGTCATCGTATACCTCCATGGGTATTGTCTTTCTAAAAGAGAGGCCCAAGTTCTTAATGTACTTCCAAAATTCTGTTGGGTTATTGAAATTTAAAGATTCTATGAGGTCAGCTTGATCTCTCAAAAATTTTCTTTCGATCCTCCTGTGGACTTTATCCAATAGAACCTGGGCATTTTGACATTGGCGTCTCAGTAAAGAGCGTTCGTCTCGAGAGCCGCTGCATTTCAATTTTTTTCCTTTAAACTTACATCTTTCCAAAGCTCGGACAATTCAGCACACCAATAGGGTTTGCTTGATTTAAATCTCCTTTTCACCTTCTTTGAGTTAGAACAAAATAATTTTCTGTCCATCTCATCAAATATACACTTACAAAACCTACTGTAGATACAGTCAATGTTTTCTTGGGTTGCTCTGCAGACCAAAATAGAATCAATAAATTCTCGCATAGCAGTATTAAAAATTTCAGAATTCATAAAGTCTACGGGAATTGACCGAACTTTATATCTCTTTGGGGAATCGATGCAAGCTTCCTTTAACTGAGAAAGGTTGCCATTATACTGTACGGAAAATCAAGGGCAAGTAAAGAATGATCTGGCATATGGCAAACGCCAGAAATTTCACTCAGAAGATCAAATTTGTCTACCAACGCTACGGGTGTATAAATTTCAAATTTCAGACAAATAATTTTCATGATGCGTAAGGATATAATCAACAACAGAAGAACCCCTTCCAGATACGAATGTAAAGTTATCTTGATCGGGACATACACGCCCATTGAGAACACAAAACTTTGAGTCAATACAAAATTCAATGAAGGAATCCCCATGCCTATTTTTAGAACCATCTAAAGACTGTCTGCTGGGGATTACATCGACATCCTGTACATAATCTTTCAAGTCTGTTATACGGGCATTAAAGTCTCCACATCAGAATCAACATCATCGAGGGAATACAACTGACATAACAAATGAGCATAAGAAGTCCAGAGGTCACATCCCCAAGGGGAATTTTCTGGAGGTAAATAACAGACAAATATAACAAACTTATAATCAGAAATCACATTACTAAACTGCAGTCCAATTATGCCATCATGAGATTTATCAACAATCTTAACAGTATATTTCTGTAACAAAGTTGACTTAACTAATACTCCAATCCCCACAGATGGTCTAATAGCACGCCTATGTATAGTATTTCTGTTATGGCCGTACCAAACAAACCCATCTACAAAAGAACCAGCAGTTTTAGCCAAGTGGGTTTCAATGATACAGAAAATGTCTGCTTCGGACCCACGAATTACTTTCTCTCTCAGACTTTTGTTGTTGGATGTCCAACCATTTACATTCCAGGAATAGACTCGGAGCTTCCCTGTAACTCTGGCCGACTCTCTTTCCTATGCATTCCTTTCATTATTCAGGATATTTTCTGCTGTTTTTCTCACCAACCGACCACTTCCAGTGAATCTGTAATCATTCCCGTCCGAAATCATTTTTAATAGCTGTTTGCAGTTTAATTCAAACAACCTCCCAGTGAGGGATTTTGAAGCACGGATATATACCCTGCTATACAAAACAGAGTCTTTGAGCTTTCCTTTCTTGCGAATAATCGCAATTTTCTCTTCTTGTGTGCTCAGTTCAGCTTTAAACAGTACACACCATGGATTTTTGCACATTTTGAATTACCGGTGGCCACAGACTAAATATATGACGTAAAATTTAGCTAAACCATGTTTATTTTGTGTAATTAGCTCTAAATTTAGATTTTTCTTTCAATTTTGCCGATTTTCACATTTCCCGCCATGTGACGTCATGGGTTGATCACAAGAGATCAGTGACTAGCATTGAACAATGGCAGAGAGCAGGGAATTTGACGACGATCATGAGCAAGAATTTAACGAATACTATGAAAAAACGTGTGGTGGCCAGGATGAGGAAATGGGGTTGCACGAAAGAGAGAACAAGTTTAATGTGCTTCCGGCTGCGTACTTTTCTACTTTGAGCCTTACGAACTGGATCCTCCCGCGAGAGAAGAGGCCTCGGGCTCGGCGAGTCAACCCAGTCATCCAACAGACGATCCTGAATTAAGAGCTGATGTTTCTGAATGATAAATATTGTCCTTTATTGAACCAGGCCTTCATCGTAACTTCTCCTGTGACTGGAGTCGAAACACGCCGAGTCCTGAAAGTGGGCAGAACACAGAGTGGCCCCGGACCGAATCGCTTGGTCCACGATGACGTCCCACACTCTCGTTCGGCGCACGAAGCGATGCCACTTCTGTGCAACTTTGGTGTTCTCCGCCTGGCTGCTGTTGCTGAAGCCTCCGGAAACTCATCTTTTGATCCCTCTACGAACCTTCTCGACGCTAAATGTACTTTGCTTTCTCTTCACTCTATACAGTTTGTCTCTGATCCGAAAAGTATGGCGAACGACTTGGGTTCAACCCATGACGTTGTACATAATTATTATTTTTTTCAATTTTTGCACTAAAGGCACTGAAATCAAGTAAGATATAATAATAATAAAATTTATTTTGAGGTACTAGAGTCATGTTGTGTACACTTTAATCAGACCTGGCTTACCGGTGACTCGACTCGGCAATCGTTTAGCCCTTATTATGTTCACAGGATGACCAATCTCGGCTACAATGTCTTTGACCAAAGCATCAACACTTTCGTTATCATTGTAAGGCACGTTGAATATCACAACAGTCTTTGACTTCATCATATTCAACAGTCTGTTTACCATTACACTCAAGAACCTCAATACCACCTCTCAGCTGGTTGATCTCCATTGTTAGATCATCTTTGGCAGCATTGATAGACCGGGATCCCAGAGCTTTTTTGGGCATGAAAAGGTAACCAATTTTCTTTGGTGCCACAGTGCTCTATGGATATCCTGATGCTTGGAAATGGCCGTCTGGTAGGTTCGCTCTGGTGGGTGTGGTCAGGGGAGCCAAGAGAATTGCACTAAAAAATTGAGCTAGATCAACTTTTCTGGTAACAACTTAAAACTGCCTTCAGTACCTGCTACGTCATCCATTGTATCAAAATTGGTCACTGCCAGACAATTTCAGTGGTAGGGAGTACCTGCCAGACGAACATATACAGGGTACAAAAATTGAGCTAGATCAATCCAAGAGGTAACCGCTTGAAACCAGTCGCAAAATATTCACCGTAAGCCCAGGTATCACGAATGAACACTGCCAGACAAATCTAGTGGTGGGTTACCCCCGCCAGACACGCCCAAATACCAGAATTGAGCTAGATCAACCCATCAGGTAACCGTTTGAAACCAATTGCACGATGTTCAGCATCACTGAACATGGAACAACAGTTAGATGCCAGACAATTTCAGTGGTGGGGTGGCCCTGCCAGACGATTATCAAAAAGGGTTAAAAATTGAGCTACATCAATCCAAGAGGTAACCACCTAAAACTAGTTCCAAAATATTCACCGTAAGCCCAGGTATCACGAATAAACACTGCCAGACAAATCTAGTGGTGGGTTAGCCCCACCAGACACGCCCAAGTACCTGAGTTGAGCTAGATCAACCCACCAGGAAACCGCTTGAAACCAATCGCCCGATTTTCAGCATCATTGCATGTGGCAAAACAGTAAGATGCCTCCATCAGACAAATAAAGAGTCGAAACAAAATTGATTATAAGCGCATTCACGCTGAATAAGCATCACAATCAGGAACCAGGCACTTCAATTTTCAATACAGCCACTAAGTCTGTACGACATAGGTCACCGCACAAGGTGAGAGATTTTTGTCAGCAAGTTTATGTCAGGGCATGAAAACCAGAAAAATCGCGCCTGAGG
>NMRA01000071.1:12119-43690 GCA_002633005.1 Phoronis australis | reverse complement strand
CAAAATTGTTGCAGCTACTGGTGCTAACTACAATGATAACTAAGTTAGCAATAATTTTGAGTTCGCTTCTGATTCAAACAGCGTCACGTGGCGTCGGACCGAACTCGGCAAACTTCGCCCAAGTGCAGCTGTTTGTGTAGATGACAGGATTGTGCATACGATAAGAGGAGGCTTTATGTTATTCATAAACCACGCCCGTAGTGGCTAAAACAAAGGGTAACAAGTGAGTCCAGAAGTTAATGTCTATACCTAAGCATAAAAGTCTAGCCCAAAGACCTAAGTAAGCTTCATGTTAATGTAAATAACAACGAGAGAACTCCCAAAAAGTAGTGCGGAGTGAATGCCTTAAACTCGGCCAAGAAACAAAACAGCAGAAAAATTGAGATTTGTTTTTCTGCTATTTTTGGTTTAATTGCAACCATAGTACGGTAGAAGTATAGGCTTTTTCAAATTTTGAATTGAAAGTGATCGTCAAATATGCAAATATGTTGTTCAACCAGCGTCCACTTTGATTGTTGATTGATGGATTGACATGCATGCGTGTACACCTTTGAACGTTTCTGTTCTTTTAAATTCAGTACATGCTGACAGTAAATTCATTATAGGCAGTCCTCCGTCGTGCTAAAAGCCAGACCTTCAACTACTGTGTTTTCTTGCACTGAGAATACACCGTTGAGCATTTTCACGTTATGATGGAAAGGTAGGCATAGACCGCAACTTTGGTCAATGAAAATCTTCTCTAGTCAATCATTTCAATGGTGCACAACCCTGCAGACTTCATACGAGCCACAAACTAGATGGAAAAGATTTCCAGGGTTCCATGTCACTATGACGAAGGTTCAATACTCCGAAGGTCCAGTACTCAAAATGCCCATTACTCCGAAGGTTCGTTATCTTCTAAAGATCACTACTTTGAATTTCCAAACCCTGGGCCCGGTCCTATTCTTTGCACTCAAAACGAACTGGAAATCATTTTTGGCAATTTCTCTGCTCTTTTTGTGCGAACTCAAGATAAGTGGTTATCAGATTGTGCTCGAATAATTATAGTTCATGCATATGAGTTTCTAGTCCAAGTTTGCACTTAAAAACCCTTATATGCGTGCTACAAACTCGAGTAAAAACTCGAAACTTCGAGTTTAAACTCAAACTTTTAGGTTTAATGTTGAATTCGTCAACTGCGAACTAGAACTAATCAACCATCCACGTAAGTCATTATGTATTCGAGCATTGAGTAATGGACACTTATCTTGAGTTCGCACAAAAGTAGATTAAAAATGCCAAACATTATTTCGAGTTCCATTTCGAGTAAAAAGATTCGAGACTGGGCCCAGAATTCCGACAGTTCACTACTTTGGTTGTGTGATCACGACTCATTCTCAAGCAGAGACAACATCTGGGGCACGGCTGCGGCGACCAACGGCGGTTTCAAATTTAAGAAGACTAAATGGGACTCCCTGACTTCGTGAGGACTGGCAGGGACAGGGTGGCCTAGTAACTTCATTTAATTTCGACCAGGCTGTGTGCGTCGCGCTGCGATTCGATCTTGACATGGATTTGATGAATTGTGTCATGGCTGATAATTCATCAGTATTCCTACTTCATATCATTTTAAAATGCAAGTGCGTACTCATTTTAAGGCATGCGGGCAATTTCGCATGTGCATGAAATCTGACTAACGTTTCTGGTTGTGCTGGCCAGCTGGAGACGGTGGTCACTGTCTACATAAAACCTAAAGACAGTGTTTTAGTGCCCGGGCGTTGTTTTCGTTATAGGTGCATCTAATAGCCGAAACATCGTTTATTTTAGCATGTAAAAGTTTAAAAATTACATCTGAGTCTGAAAGTTTAGATATTTTGGAGCGGTGAATCTTCGGAGTGGTGAATCGTTGAAGTAGTGAACCTTCGGAGTAGTCAGTAAACCTTCCGAGTAGTAAACTTTCGAAATAGTGGGATGTCCCCATTTCCAGCGATGTAAGCAACTTAAGTAACACGCTAAAATAAAACCAGATATCCTAGACTTCACATTTCCGTCTGAGTATGCAATGAGGTGTAATCACTCATTTAAGCATGGCCGATCTGAAACTTCGGCAGGAAATAACGCGAGAATGTTCTCTTTTTGGACCACATTACATCCTAATTAGTGTCCCGTTCGTTTCGAGCAACCGTCACAGCATCCTCGTATCTGGTATTACAAATTCCGTCTCATCTCATGAACATGAGTCGTCATCATGTATACAGATTTCCCTTCCCCCTAATTAAGCTGCGTCAAAGGCATCACCGAAAACTCTACAGTGTCGACGTTTGCAAAATACCAAGATCCACCGTTCTTGAAATTCGAACCACCCCCGCCCAATGCTGCCTACGGGCCTGAATAGGATATATGCATTTGAGTAGAGAGATAGGGGCGTCTAAAAAAAGTCGCCCCTACATCGACCAAACCTCTGCACTCTCCTGCCCCACCGCTAAAAATGTCTGTAAAGTATCTTTTTTTGCATGCAGAATGTTGCTCGACATTATGCAAATGGTTTCAAGCTGTTACCTGCCGGGTTGATCTAGCTCAACTCAGGTACTTGGGCGTGTCTGGCGAGGATAACCCACCACTATATTTGTCTGGTAGTATCTATTCTTCAAACCTGGGCTTACGGCGAATATTTTGCAACTGGTTTTATGTGGTTACCTCAGGGTTGATCTACCTCAATTCATGTATTTGGGCATGTCTGGCGGGGCTAACCCACCACTAGATTTGTCTGGCAGTGTTTATTCGTGATACCTGGGCTTACGGTGAATATTTTGGAACTAGTTTTAGGCGGTTACCTCTTGGATTGATCTAGCTCAATTTTTAACCCTTTTTGATAATCGTCTGGCAGGGCCACCCCACCACTGAAATTGTCTGGCATCTAACTGTTGTTCCATGTTCAGTGATGCTGAACATCGTGCAATTGGTTTCAAACGGTTACCTGATGGGTTGATCTAGCTCAATTCTGGTATTTGGGCGTGTCTGGCGGGGGTAACCCACCACTAGATTTGTCTGGCAGTGTTCATTCGTGATACCTGGGCTTACGGTGAATATTTTGCGACTGGTTTCAAGCGGTTACCTCTTGGATTGATCTAGCTCAATTTTTGTACCCTGTATATGTTCGTCTGGCGGGTACTCCCCACCACTGAAATTGTCTGGCAGTGACCAATTTTGATACAATGGATGACGTAGCAGGTATTGAAGGCAGTTTTAAGTGGTTACCAGAAAAGTTGATCTAGCTCAATTTTTTAGTGTAATTCTCTTGGCTCCCCTGACCACATCCACCAGAGCGAACCTGCCAGACGGCCATTTCCAAGCATCAGGATACCCATAGAGCACTGTGGCACCAAAGAAAATTGGTTACCTTTTCATGCCCAAAAAAGCTCTGGGATCCCGGTCTATTGAGGTGACCCAGCAGGAGTATTTTCGAGTCTTCAATAGCTTGACCCAACTTGCGGTGGTTTTCATCTAGTTTGCTCGTGAGTTTTGTAATGGCCGCCATAACTTTGTCCAAAGACACCTCGTCATCTGACACCGAGACTGCAGATTTCTTCTGTGGCATTTCACACGTTTTACAGCACAGAGCGTATCACACGAGAATAAACAACAGAGTTGAATAAAAAACTGTCTTATAAAGCACTTGTGCAATGAGATAGAGATGACAATAACACAGAATTCCGATGGTCGACCTTTCAGCTTTGCGCATGCGCACTACTCTCTACTACTAGTCACGTGACACGGCCAGTGGCAGATTCTCGAGTTGCCTGAGCGGCTGCACGCCTATTAATCCACTGCTAGTGTTTTATTTTTTCGTTTTTTTTTTCAAGAGAAACCACTAAGACCGCGCAAATTTATCCTTAAATCCGTGTCGTTCGATGCAAATACATTTTATATGCGCTAACTGCGAAGCAATACCGAAGCTAGTTTACAGTGAAACAACACGTGTAGGTGAGATAAAAGGTCATATATATTATGACAAAGTAAACTACTACAGATATCGGTAATTACAAAAGTTATATAATATGTTGAGCTGAAAAGATGGGTTACAATCTGCGAAGCAGCAATGAAGGTATACACAAGTGTTGAATTAGAAAGTTATAAAAAGCAATATGCGGAAGCAAAACGTCAACACGAGGACAGCGACACCAGGAGAGCGACGTGGGAAAATTAAGTGTAAACAGGGAAGTAAGGAAAATTGGTTTGAGGGAGGGAGGGAAAGAGAAATTCACTGAAAACTGAAATTTGGAGAGAATTATGGACGATGGCCCAGTGTTGCGATAAGACAAACAGATCACGTGGTACAATCAAACCAATAATCGTTTAACAAAGAGGGTCACTTACCCGAGAATCCAAACAATACGATAATGAGGACGAAGCAGTATAGCTTACATAAAATAATTTAATACTTAAATGATATATTTCTAGGAGACATGCCGCTCACTCGAGACGTGCTTTCGTGGTGCCCCAATAAGCCTTTTCACTGAGTGTTGAACAATGCACCCGGGTAACTTTGTAACATTAAAATATGACCCGGTTCGCTTATGATGGGGTTTAAATTTTATGTGAACTACTGTTTAAAATTACCTCATTGGGGTCATACAAATAATTGACAGGTTTTTAAAGTTCATTAGGGCGTTGTCCCATTCAGTACAGGGGTCGTGAGCGGGGTGTGATAACATCTAGCGCCTTTGTTAACTGCCGAGCATAGACTTTTGCCTGGTAGGACAACATGCCGATAAATTATCTACCAGTCTTATAACCGATCACATGTGAACACAGTCAAATCCAGTACGTTGATACTATGTTCGGACAGAATAGATTGTCTTAAGTTTGATTGTAGTTGGGCGATTATGGTGATTCAAAAACTATAAGCTTGATCAGTATTTGATGGGCAATTCAGAAATGTCATTCGTTTATGTTCAAACATTTTGTAACTTAGTTTGTTTTTAACAGCACAGCCCAGTGAAGATATAAGATACGATCTTATCGGAGATTAGAGCAATTAGCGACTCCAACTGCCAGAATAGTCGGCAGTGTAAGATATTGGCTACAGCGGTCATTCGCCCAACTTGTGACATACAATTCAACAAGTCAGACTCAACGGGATGACGCCGTAATGTAAAAATCAAAGAACACAGACTCAGTTCCTTTCTTGTGCTGCGCTCGGAATTGCCAACGTACAAATGTTATTGTCTCACGCACCGTATTCCTCCCTCATGGATCTGAAGTGCTCCCGATAAAGCACCAGGCGCTTATTGGCGTTTTGTTGTATCCCCACACCGTGTAATTGTGTGCTCACAAAGAGATCAGCCCCGCCCCCACCCATTATTTCAGTTCCTAACCACCCCTGCCCTTAATCTGATATACGAACTGCGCGACCCTCCATCGAGAAATTTAAAATAAATTCTGCTCTCACGCACGCTGTCTGCTAATCCCAACACCCTGTAGCGGGTAACCGCTGAATAATGACGGGACAGGTTTTCACGGACGTGGGGTCATTTTTTCATGGGCTGAAAATTCTTCACATTAAATTTAGATCCTGTGAAAAAAATTAACCGGTTCATTTTTCACGGGGTCATAACTAATGCTACATCGGCTCGGTTGCGTATATTTCCATTCGGTTTGGAGTTGGAAATTCTGTATTTTGGATAAAGGTTGGATGCGCAATTCAGTGGTATAGGTTTGATATTTTGGTTACTACGCACTTTACTTTCTTGCGCAAGTTTCGTCACAAAACAGAGAGCTCGTAAGCAAGCAGTGCAAATCTACAAAATTTCCAATATCAACTTCGACATAAATTCAGATTTTGCAGGGATTTGTTTGTTTTGATACAACAGAAAACATTTGATTTTGGAATACATGTTATGAAATGAGTTTTTAAATTAGTATATATTTCTATAGGGAATACACTATTCACTTAGATGTACTGACTTTGATGGCTGGCGAGTAAGTTCGGGGATGTTATTTTTCAGTACAAGTAAAAATACAACGTCAAGGCGGATAAGCTTGCAGGCATCGCATAACCGATTGCCGACCTGCTCCTCACACCTGCAGATATAATCTCCAGAGTGCGTGAATCGTTTACAGATGCCGAGATTGTACAACAGCAGGAGAGATGGGCAACAAAGCGCTTCATAGAGCGAGAATGGCAATACGGAGATGCAGCAAAAACTCGTATCAGGGGAAAAGATCGAAGAGTGTGTAACCAGCACGAACTTGGTTGCATCTCCAAATTTACATTGCATGCGATACTGGAAGGAGGAGGGCCAGAGACTATCCCGGTGCCTACCCTCTGACGTCACCACAGAAACAGAAACAGAAACAGTAACAGAAACAGAAGAATACATATGATTGTAATTAATACCAAATATTTACTTAAATATATTTAGTGAACCGCACCATCATTGGATAACAGCCTATGGTGGTCAATAATTATCTTTTTAATTGATCTTATAAGGTCTCAATCACCAAGACTGATGTGGAAACAACGCATATAGTCGCTCCGCTTAAACTATGGTGGCTGAACATAAAAACCTAATGGCAGCATCATTAAAAACCATTGTCGAACCAAAAAACCCATGACTCAATGACAGCACAAAAAACTTATTGTCTTTGGCTGCAGGCATAACACTGCGAGCCCCCGCATTTTTTGACTGAAGCCGTATGGCTCCCAGTGTTTTTCGCCATTTTTGACCTTTGTAGCACTCTCCAATATGGCGTCACATTGATAACGCGAGCTGCATGCATCTGAGTGGCGGGAGCCCGGTCTATGTGATGTCTATGTTCGGAACCATTGAAAAGTGACGAAAATTCGTCAGATCTGCCATTTTGAAAACAATTTCCAGTTAAGCAGCACTTGATAATATCTATTCAGAGAAAATTTAAACATGAAAAGTTTCGAAGCAATTGGTTCTACAATGCGCCCTCTACAGTACAAAATGTTTCCGTCCTAAAATCGAGATGCAGAAACGCAATGGCCGATATTTCTGTCATCTTTTACCGAACTTTAATGATTTACAGCACATGTGTAGTACATGTCGCCTATGGTGGCACCCGATAGCATTTTCGAGCTACAGTCGAGTGGACTCCCACTCAAATTCATAAGAAATTGGCACCTGCTGGATTGGCATGTAGTGTGAGTGTGGAGGCTACGAGTGGCAATTGTATGTCTTGAACCTGTTTTGTAAAAAAATGCTTGTTGTTGCCCCCTTGACCTTTTTTCTGGCAACCGTGGCTGTTCGTAACCACTCTGTCACTTCTTGTAGGCAACGCAAATTTTGGCCGGAAATTCAGGTAACCCTTAGACTTTTCAGGTTAGCGAAAAAACGGGCTGGTCGCGAGCTGGTCGATACCCATTTTCTTGGATTGTTCTAAAACCCCCTCGACCCCCACACCCCTCGACCCCCTCAACCCACTTCGCCCTCGACTCGCGACCCCCTCGGCCCACGAACTGTTGCAATAGAGGCATTTCTGCGCTTTTTACATATTTCATATTGTTATTACGTAGCTGAGTGACTAATGGCTCAAGTCTGGAGATTGAACGTGACCTGAAATAGTGCATTGTGAGCGCGCTATCGTTGTCACGGAAATAGTTCCACGAGCGGCTACCAATGGCCCTGTTCTGACAAAATTAGGGAGAGATTACGTGAACGTGAATGTACATAAGTTCACAATGTTTGTTGTGTATCTTACTTTGTCAAATAAAGTAGACACTCCAGGAACTACACAGTGAAACGAACAGAATTGAACTGAACACTGAACACACAACTATATATATATATATATATATATATATATATATATATATATATATATATATTTACACACACACACACACACACACACACAACTACATAACAACAGATGATGGATTACCTATGAAACACTTCGTATACAGGAATCGTATGACATAATACCAATTAAACTACTGAACTCATAAACAATAACAACCTACAAACATCCTGTTATTGTGTGACTAAGTACACATCAGTTTTATTATTTGCTTTCTGTTGCATACTCGTTTACAATATACTCGATATGACGTTGAAATACTTTTTAGTTAACAACCTTTAAATACTGATGATATAACAGTTTTGTCGGTTCCTCGCACTCTCCGCAAAATAACTTTGAATCTGCCATTCACTGAAGAGCAGACGAGACGACGATTACACTCTGCCCGGAACGACATTTGTAACGTTGGTAGGTCTTTCATTTGATTTGGTCGCGTTGGTTTTTTTTTTACTAATTTTGGCTTTCAAACTTGACTTCTTAATTGCAAAAAAAAGGAAAGAGCCTGCCAACCTCACGGCCTAACTCATTGGTCTTGCAAGTCAGTGCTTGTTCTATTTCCATATCCAGTATAGCTTGTGTAGACAGGGTCGAGGGAGTCGTGGACCGAGGGGGTCGAGGGGGTCGTGTGGTGTAAGGGTCGAGGGGGTTTTAGACGAATCCGATTTTCTTCTCAATCTTTGAAATCGGAAGCGGTTTTGCATTCTGAGTGTGTTGTTTGCTGGTGCCCAGTAGTTGCATGCGAGTGGTGGTTTTGGGTTGTAAACTGCCACTTTTGTGTATTTTTGGCTCCTTTTCGGCATCGCCAGCTAGGTTTGCTGTAGGCATAATTGGAAAGAAACGCACTTTGAATGTAGAAAAGAAATAAACTACTTTCCCTCAGTTCATCGTGCCGGGGGAGGCCAAACTGAGGAAAAACTTCTGAGTATCACCAATCTTACAGATTTTCAGCCGTGTGCCTCAAAAAATTGCGGCACCCATGAGAATTTGTGTAATGAACTTGAAAACAAAACGGCAGCCACGTCCACCATTATGAATCCTATCACGACAAAAAACTATAGCCTTTGAGGTATTTTAAAGCGAGAGGTTGTGTGTGAGTTTTGTGAGAATCGGACGAAAACTGCGACCTGTAGAGTGATAACAAAACATACTTGGCGAAAGAATCTCGCCAAGTAATAAACACAACTTTTCTTCGTCCGCCGCTTAGAATAGAACACAAAGAACTTCTACAAGAGAAGAATTACGAAAAGCCATGCGGTGGAGCATAGAAACATGCAGGGAAGTGTCTTTTCACAAATGAACTGGCTGTGTACTCCTCTTAGAAGCAGTCTCAAGCAGACCATGTTTGAACAGCTTGCTCATCACACCGTGGCCAACAACACTGTCAGCCAACACCAGTTAAGCATTGCTTTTCTTGTCCATTCCCTGACATGAAAGAAGGACTGAGAGGTCAAATTTGAGGAAGTGTAACACAAAACACAGTTATTATGGTGAGAGAGTAAAAACATTGTTGTGCCAGTAAGGTGGGTTCTGAGGCACAAGGTGGCGCTCTGTTCCTTACAAACATTGCTTGACTCACTTCCTTTTTAAGGTGTTAGTTGTGCTGTCATATTTAGTAGCTAGTTTTGAAAGATATTTTTCTCAATGGATATTTACTAACAACTCCATTGTTCCGCGGAAAAATGACCCACGGTCGTGGTGTTGCCTCCATATAACATGCAATGTCATTACAGTAATACATCACATGTAGACGCCGAAGGCGTAGCTAGGCTTATGAATCAGCTACAGCATAGATTGCTACACTATGTGGCAACAGGCACAGCTGTAGTCTTCACTCGCTCTCGTATAAATAAATGGTGAATATGAAAGCATAAAATAGTATTGTCATAAAAAGCAGTGCACTTGATAAACACCAAAAAGATACACAGACCTCGCTGTTTGAGCATAATCACGTTTTGTATTGTATTTCGTTGAGGGACCAAAGTCGCCCCCCCCGGAACCTACACAATCACCACCACTTTCACTTTTGTCTCATACCCTTCGCGCTACTGCACCATCACTACCAATGTGAAGTGAATGTTGTCTCTAGACTACATAGAAAAGTTAACAGAAGGGGAGGGGAACGGTTCGCATAACCAATCCCCCTTGTTGGGCTTCCAGTGGTCCCAAAACTCTCTAAATTAAAAAAAAATATCTTCATATCCACTTAACAAAACAAAACGTGATGTTTGCAATTCATCTTGTTACAAAACTGCTGTGTGATCACTGTATCAGAGTGCAAGCTATACTCAGTAAAATTACATGTTAGCAAGTAAGTGGGCAAAAGAGCAAACGTTTGAATTTATGTGGGTACTAAATTAGCCCAGTACTACCAACTCACACTGGTTGACTTTATGAGGTACTAAACTCGCCCAATACTACCAACTCACACTGGGTGACTTTATGAAGACACTAAACTAGCCCAATACTACCAAATCATACTGGTTGACTTTATATATGTACTAAACTCGCCCAAGTACCAAATCACACTGGTTGCCTATTCACATATGCTATATCCCTTGCTTGCTCTTTCGTTTAAAATGGCCAAAATCTGCCCATTTAAAATTCGCAAAAATTCTCAATTTTTGAAAAGCCAGTTCTTTAATACTAAAGTATCTATCTTAAATATCAAAAGTGTTCCTGGATCTTAAGGTCCAATACATTCACAGAGAAAAATCATAATTATTCCTAACTTTTAAGATGCCTCGGTAGTCTTGCAAAGTTGACAGCTTTTTCACTGAATTAAGTGTCGAAAAAGCCATTTTTGCACGATCAGCATAAAAACGAAAACAAGGTTTGTGTCAGAAAAATCAAAGGTGACAGTACAGATCTAAGGGTAGTCCAAGTCCTCATAAAAATTCAGAAAAATCTGTGAAGGCCGATGTAGAACCACCAATAGGTGCTCTCAGAAATTTCTACTTAATCAATTTTATAGCTATTCAAATTACAACGACTCAGGCGGCAGAAAAGAATGAATGTCAAATCATCTACATTTTAGTGTGTACTCAACAATATAGGCCATGAAGTGTGAACATATACATACCCTCCAAGGTAGCCAGGGCAGTTTTCATAGATATACGTTCCTTTTCGCAGTCAGGCAACTTGACGAGATTGAACGGATTGAGCAGTGACCGAGCCCAGACCTTAAGACACTGTCCGTCGTCAAGCACGAAACCTTCCCAACGCTTGGCGGCCTTGTCAAATGTTTGCGCTACCTTGTTCTCCAGGCAGTCGTCCATCGACGAGAAGCGGAACGGAAGACGTCCTGGCTGAGCGAGGCCACCCACAGGTTTACAAACACCATCAACCTTTTGAAAACCAACAACCCACCGTCGTTCTTAAACAGAAACAAAATATAATGTTTGAGTTCCGACAGTAACAACTTATTTAGTTGATAAGAATTACAGTTATTTATGGGCAAACTCACCCGAACCTGGTGCTGTCACACGCTAATAGACATATAAACCCTCCGCATAACCAGGTAACACTGTTAGGTAATGTAATAGGCGCTCTGTATACCTGATCAGTCATCAACACTTTGAAAATCGATCCATCAGTTGTTGAGGGAATTGGCTGGCAAACTCAACCAAAGCGCAGACCTAGGTTGGGCATCAAACAGTGGTGCACGGCTGATAAGTCCATGCTTTATTATGGGTTTTGCAGGACTTCCTGTAGGGTCTACTGGCTTTTACATTCTTTGGCAAATTAATTAGTCACATTAAAAATATGCTAATGCCTTCGACTGAATTTTGTAAAAATTGGCAGCAAAAGATACAAAATTGATTTAGCTGGACATCAAATCTATTGAATAACAAACTTTTATTTAGCTGGACATCTAATCTATTGAATAACAAACTTTTATTTAGCTGGACATCTAATCTATTGAATAACAAACTTTTATTTAGCTGGACATCTAATCTATTGAATAACAAACTTTTATTTAGCTGGACATCTAATCTATTGAATAACAAACTTTTCTGCTCACGTCCTCACACGCTAATGAATCATGCGTTCCGTAGACGTGAGGTACACGGTACGCGTGAAAACAAGAGACCACGCAAGTCTTGTGAGATATCGACATGCATTATAATAAAAGCGAATGACCACACTAGGTTCTTTTGCATGATTCCTGCTCCCAGGGAACCCAGACCTGGTGTTGTTACTGACCATCGTTGGCGTAAGACCAACAGCACAACGCCATCACTATCAAACCAAAGAAGAAAGCTTCTACAGATCTCATATTTTGTCCACGGATGATCCAAGACAAGTGAAGTACACGTATATACTACCGTCATATATAAGTTTGATAATTCAATGTGATTGATGGAGAGGATACCGGCATAAGGCAATTCAATAAATATAATGCATGTTTTGTTTTAGAGTTTGTTACAAATTACAATCAACCCCAATTCCCCCATTGCAACGAACTAGATGTAGGTGTTTCAATATATAAAGCGTATTAATCGTTATTCAAAATTTGAAATCCAAAATAAGCGTGCTACGACTGATGAGGCAACGTTCTGAGCATTGTGCTGCTATGCTCCTCTTTGCAAATAGTAACAGAGGTTTTAACTAAATTCAGTTATCACAAAAACTGTAGTTTTATTAGGGAAAAATAAAATAACCAATCGCAACTTTTAAATTGGATTTTATAAACTTGCTAAAAGTTATCTATTCCGCTAAATTTTAATTTAAAAGACGGACCGTTCCAAATATCAGTGTTTCATTAAATTTTTGCACTATGAATATGAGTGTCACCTGCCTGCAGTTATCAAGAATATGTTGAAAATTTCGGAGTAGACTCTATGGTGTTTCCTCTAGCTAAATTATTTTCAGAAAACCAGTGTCTAATGAAGAATGTATGTTTTCTACTCGTTACTTAGAAATAAATACTAACAAATTCTCTGTGCTAAACGTCACATATGATCTCATGTATTAAATTTATTCTAGAGCCTTGTGGTGGAGACGCCTATTCTTAACCGTCACTAGAATTTCACGTTCTTCTGTTCATGGCGATGCAGCAGATGTACTGGTGACTGCGCAGCCATCTTCAGACAAATTTTTACCAGAATTGTAACTTTAACTTTCAATAGCCACACATTTTAATGCAATGACCTGTCACAATTGAATTTCCATAAAAAGTGTCACTTTTTCGTTTTCTGAAACAAAATGTTAAAGGAGCTAAATCAGAATAAAGTTAGCGGTTGTCTGCCTGCTTAGGAAGATTCGGGACAAAAATCTACTGATGAAAGGCATCTTTTTTGAAAAATTGTGTCGAACAATTTTTAAATGATTATTTTTAAAGAGAAAGTCTTTATTAATTACAGTTCCTGAATTCCCTTGATCTTTGTTGTCTCTCTACTGGACACTGTTTGTCGTAACGTTACTCGTCTTCATAATCTAAAAAAAACACAACAGCTATTGCTTTATGTGTATAGGGCGGATGCATCCTTCTGCTGCATCTGTGGCAGATTGTCACCAGCCTTTAGAGCTCAACATATTATATAACTTTATCGATATTTGCAGTACTTAAGTTTTTCACAATGTATATGACCTTTTATCTCACCTACTCGTGTTGTTTCATTGTAAACTAGCTTCGGTGTCGCTTCACAATTAGCGCATGTGGATATTATTTTTAAATACTTGAAAGTATTAAATTATTCTATGTAAGCTAGACTGCTTCCTCCTCATTATCATATTGTTTGGATAATCGGGTCAGTGACCTTCTTTGTTCCACGGTTATTGGTTTAATTGTACCACGTGATCTCTGTCTTGTCGCAACACTGGGCCATTGTCCATAATTCTCCTCAAGTTTTGAGTTTTCAGTCAATTTCTTTTCTCTCCCTCCCTCAAACCAATTTTTTCCTTCCCTGTTTACTTTAAATTTTCCCATGTCGGTGTCCCGGTGTTGCTTCCGCTTATTGTACATCTCTTTCTAGTTCAACACGTGTGTATACCTTCATTGCTTCATTGGACCTCCCATACTGCTGTTTGTCCGACAGATTGTCACTCACTTTTACAGCTCAACATATTATATAACTTTTGTATTTATCAATATCTGTAGTAGTTTAGTTTGCCATAATATATATGACCTTTTATCTCACCTACACGTCTTGTTTCACTGTGAACTAGCTTCGGTATCGCTTCGCATTTAGCGCATATAAAAATTTTGCTCAAGTGAGATACGGGGAGCTTTATTATGCGTCCACCTTGTGAATCGCACATATCTCAAATACAAGAGATGATTACTATTTCAAAGAGTCCACTAAAGGGAGAATTTCTAGTAAGCTAGTTCTTTTAAATTACCATCATTCCAGGTTTGTAATCTAAAATATTTTTGCACAAGAACCACCGAATAAAATTTTATGGCCTAATGCATCACAGTTGTATAAAAGGGTACGTACACTACAACTTGTGGTCACAACCCACTTCTACCATGCAAAAATTCATAAGGTAGCTGTTAATTTAATAAGTTCTTGATCAAATTGAAGAAGTATCACATACTAAAGTAAGAAAGTCATTACCGTGCTGATCAAGATGTTCTAGATGATGATACATTGTATATCTTAACACAGTTTAATGAGAACTTCCAGCTCTTGCAACGTGATTCTTACAAAAAGAAAATGACAAGTACACGTAACTACTTTTTAAAAACTTTATTGGTGCTATTTCCCTATTTTTAATACATTCACCAGTTGGTGAAAATAGTTAAAGTAATGCTAGGCCCAGTGTTCCACTTGTAAACAGTACAAAATGGCACTGGTTGGGGGATACGTAAACAGTTAATCAACGTCAAATTTGACTCAGTTACAAATGTATGGGATGGTCTCGAGTTTTGCGCTGCCTCTAATTGTTGGTTTATTGCGAGTTGTCTTGAGAGATAAAGAACCTGCCACTGCAATAAACACTCTTTTAACTTAACATTTTTAAGGAAGGAAACTGTCTATAACCAGTGTTGCTCAGTTACCAAGTGATATTTTAATTTCATGGCATTTGTAAACAGGAGGGTACATACACTACAAAGGGGGGTACGTACACTACATCACTGTTTCTGAATCACATGGTCACATAATGTTGAATTGCAATTTTTATTTGATGATAATAAGTCTCATGTTGTTATTTAAAAGGCAATAATTTCAATTGCAATAACCATCTGTGTTACTGAACTCCAAATGGGGGAAAGTACATTACATTTTGTTATCCTTTTTGGCCCATTTTCGACATATCAAAGCCCAGTCAATATCCAAACTTTTGGTTTGTTGAGATATTGAATAATTTGCTGTATTGCTTAGGCTTACATATTCTACAGTTCTTTCTATTACAGAGCGTGAACTTTAGTTTTTATCCTTCTTTGTAGTAGGTGAGGGTTAGAAACACAGAATTTAAAAATTTCGTAACGAGTGCCTGTTCTATGATGAACCATGCCATTTCTCAATGATTAAGCACAGCTTCATTTAAGTGATTCTGAAAGTGACTCAAATTATTCTCAGTCATATCTAAGCAATTGCTTACTTGATAAAATAAATTTCTTTTCTACTGTTGACAATTGAAAATTGTAATTTTTAAAATACCTACTCTTAACGCTAAAAATGCATGAAATTCATAGACAAAAACATGCATAAATTTCTCAAACATTGTCCGATTTTGATGATTCTTTTTTAATTTGCACAACTAAATAACTCTTTGCATATGAGATTCAGTTGGCATTTGGTAAGTAACCAAAAAATTATTTTAGACCGTAACACAGTCAACCCAATATGGGCATTGACTGTGATTTAGCCGATAGCAAGTCAGCACAGCTCTCCTCGATAGGAACACATTTGCCAAGATCGTTAAAAGTAAAACTGCTCTTGGACGCACAGCGGTAGTCAGATAAGTCCATAAGTCGTTGTCACGTTTACAGAAATACACGAAGATCCTGCGGATGCAAAAACCAGAACTGCCACTAGGGGGCGCTACAGTAGTCAAAATTGTCTACAAATCATTGCCAGCCAGCTCTTCCCAATAAGAGGACAATTCTTAGAATTTGGCCGACAGAGGGATGGACGTCACAAGGAGGTTGTACAGATAGGTTTGTTGACAATGCAACATCAAGAGAAATTATGATCAGAACTGGTCCAGGCACAGACCATAAAATATTTATGTGCTGAAAAGTATTATCGAAGCAGCTCGGTGCTGTATGGGAAATAAAATTTGGTTCTGTGGGGATAGGAATGGCAGCACAAGCACGTCCTCAAAAATGGATTTTTTGGCAACAGTGCAGGGACGGATTCAGGATTTTTTAAAAGAGGGAGTGATTGGTTGAAGTATTTTTTAAAAAAGAGGCTCCAAGTCAATAATTTGAAATTCAAGATTTGATATCACCCAAATCAAAGGAAAATGTGGGTCCAGACCCCCTTGACCTTCATGGATCAGCCTATGCAGTATAATTTTGGTCAGACACCATGATAAAATTCTCCATAACCGCAGAGAATCGGGGAAAACGAAATGTACAACACCAAAAAAACAAAACTAAATTAACCCCTGTGTGTTCGAGGCATTTTAGGACTCCGTCGTCAATATTGATGGAACAGTGTCACCAACAGTTGGAGACTGATGGAACAGTGTCACCAACATTTGAACACTGGTGAGATAGTGGCTAAAATGTAAAGTCGCAAACCACCATAAACCGGAGTCTAAACATGACTGCTTTCACAATTCTCGAACTCAGAGTCATCTAAAGGCTGAGCGTATCAAATGACAACTTAGCTGCCTTCCAAAAATGAAGGCAGTCGCAAAACCCGGAAAAGGCATGGTCGCGATTAGTCTTCCCGAGATACCCCATGCGTTACAGGACCAATTAGCACGTGATGACGCCAGAAACAGAGAAAATGTTCCATAATGCAACTTGGGAAGATCTAACACGCCATTATTTAAGGAATCACGCTCGTTACATCGTACTTGGATCTGAAGAAATAACCGAGCTTGTTACATTGTGCTTGGATCTGAAAAAATAACCGAGTTCGTTACATTGTGCTTGGATCTGAAGAAATAACCAAGCTCGTTACGTTGTGCTTGGATCTGAAGAAATAACCAAGCTCGTTACATTGTGCTTATACCTGAAGAAATAACCAAGCTCCTTACATTGTGCTTGGATCTGAAGAAATAACCAAGCTCCGTACATTGTGCTAGGATCTGAAGAAATAACCGAGTTACAGTTCTTTTACAGACTTTAAATACTGCATTCATTTTGACTAAGGAACAATCTGAGACCAATCTCAAAGCGATAAGTGGTGACCTAAATCAAAGCTTGTCTTTTCTGACGGAAAGCAATAAATCTGCTTTAATGAAGCTAAGAATTTCAAATAATCAAGTATCGGGAACATTAAAACACAACGATAGTCCTCCGGGGCACTGTTCCACGAACATCGGTTGTTACGAAAGCGCTGGAACATGCAACGCAAGCAATGAACGGGGGAACCATAAGTTGTGGAGTCGGAGAGTTGATGAAGAACAACAAGAGTCATACGGAAGACGAAAAGTGCATACCGGCCATAAATGGTTTACATTGCTGGGGAGTAAAAGCGTATTTTTTATCCTATTTAGAAAGTTTTACAGAAAATCATTTAACACACATTCGTATTATAAATGTCAGGATCATTCACCCAGTTACTGACAGATGGCCCAGTATTTAGATAGAAATGCTTGGTGAACTTGTCTCTTTAAAACTTGTCCCTCTATGCATTCTTGATTATCGATTCATTCCCAAGTGAAATGTTACAAAAGTAACACATGAAACCATCCAACTAATATATAATATCATAATAATATGTTCCTGATAAGCAAGTTTTAAGTCCATAAATATATCAAAATAAGAACCAAAGCTTAACAATAACACTAGAGGTCGTCACTATGTTTCATCACAAAATAAAGTTTGCATCTGCTAACATGGGACCCTGTCAATATAAGATTGATTAAATTTAATTAAACGAAAGTGTTTTTAGAGGTACTGTTCCGGGTACAAAGACCATATAAAACTGAGGGCGACTCCTGTTCTTACACGCCCATTACATGTAAGCAGCTATGATCATATTTAATCAAAAAATGAACATATTTGTGGCACCAAAATGGATAACCTAATGCAGTTCATCTCCCCCTGTACCTGCTATTGGTGTATGTGTGTACGTGCACGTGTGTACGTGCTCCTTTGTATTTGTACTTGTCTTAGTAACCACATGCTAGATCAGTATTTAATTAGTCGTGTTTTGTACAAAAACACGGAGGGAAAGATTACCGTGATACATCAATAGGGGCAAGTTATATAGAATACCGTGATACATCAATAGGGGCAAGTTATATAGAATACCGTGATACATCAATAGGGGAAGATCAACACAAATTTAATTACAAGTCATCAACAATACAAATGCGTGACAACAAAAAGGCGTAGGTGTGTTACTCACGCGAGTACACTCTAAACACATGTGTTCTACTTTAGAACATAAAATAGAACACAAAATATAACACAAAAATGTTGCACTTTGTGAACGCAGTCATAAGGTTCTAGAAATCAAGGAAAGCAGAAGGCTTGGGGAGATATTGATCCAGAATAAAGGCCATAAAGAAAATGTTATCAGTGAAAAAATTGCTAAGAAAAACGGCAAGAGACCAAGAGGCAGATTTAAGATATCATGACCAGATAGTTTTCATTTTGTATCGTCTGTGCCAACACACAATAAAGTAATTGTTCATGATTAACCGCAACATAGTAAATGCACACGTTTATTTCCGTGTCATGTTATTTTTTGCGGCCAAAGGGGGCACAGGGGCGGATCCCGGATTTTGAGTTAGGGGGGCCAGGGCAGAGTATTAGCCAGGATTTTACTCGTCAGAGATTCGCAACCCCGAACTGCCAAATGGAATATGGGAGAATTTTAGGGGAGCCTTGGTACCTTTGGCACCCTCTAAATCAGCCACTGGGGCAGGATCCCTGCATGTAAACCTGATTTCGGGGACCAATTGAGATGAAACTCGGCCAGAAGAATAATTAGATGCCTTTTAAGTCATAGGCGTAGCGCTTGCGACGATGACGCTCTGTTCAAACCGTCATAATCTGAAAAAATACGAAGGACACCCTTCAGTAGGTACTGGTCTAAGTAAAGGCGGATCCAGGGGTTCAAGGGGTCTGGATACCCCTTTTCCCTTGATTGTAGTGATATCAAATGTATAATTTTCAAACTGTTGACCCAGGCCCTCTTTTTCAAATTCCTTTACCCGACCCCCCTTTAAAAACTCATGGTCCCCCTAGCTGTTACGTTGGACTTATGTCGTCGTAAAACTGAGTATTGAAAATAGTTTTTGCTCTAAAATTGAGTTAAAAATGTACACCACAGCATCATTTAGTTGCACCTATATCGAACAAGTCTGCCATATTTAACAGGATTAAACCTGGGTTAGGGTTAGGGTTGGGGCTGGGGTTGGGGTTGGGGTTAGGAAAATCGATGCCCTACCATTCTTCGGTTCTCTGGCCCTCCTTCAGTAGGTTGAGCTTTCGTCAATCGGCGCAGAACTTTTCACGACTTTACCCTACACCGAAAAACCGCAAATTTGCCGGAGATTCCGCATCCTCATTTGAAACGTCTGTTGCTGGAAAAAAACATTTGCAAATCGACGCCCTTCCATTCCTAGGCCTCTGGCCCTCCCTCAGTAGCGTAATAGAAGAAAATTTGACTTCCAAGGGTTATGCAATCGTCAATCGGCGTAGAACTTTGCACGACTTTGCCCTACACCAAAAAACCGCAAATTTGCCGGAGATTCCGCCTCCTCAATTTAAACGTCTATTGCCGGTAAACCAACCGTTGAAAATCGATACCCTTCCATTTCAAGGTGCTCTGGTCCTCCCTCAGTAGGGAAAACGAAAAAAACAACTTTCAACGGTTGAGTTTTCGTCAATCAACGGAGTACTTTGCACGACTTTGCCCTACCCGAAAAGCCGAGAATTTGCCGCATCCTCAATTTAAACGTCTATTGCCGGAAAACCAACCGCTGAAAATCGATGCCCTCCCATTCCAAGGTGGTAGTCAGTTGGCACCGTGTGTCCCGTACAGGTAGTCAGTTGGCAGCGGGTGTCCTGAACAGGTAGTCAGTTGGCACCTTGTGACCTGGACAGGTAGTCAGTTGGTACCGTTCGTCCTGGACAGGTAACCAGTTGGTACCGTTTGTCGTGGACATGTAGTCAGTTTGCAGCGGGTGTCCTGGATGGGTAGTCAGTTGGCACCATGTGTCCTGGACAGGTAGTCCATTGGCACCGTGTGTCCTGTACAGGTAATCAGTTGGCAGCGGGTGTCCTGGACAGGTAGTCAATTGGCACCGTGTGTCCTGCACAGGTAAACAGTTGGCGCGGTGTGTACTGGGCAGGTAGTTAGTTGGTAGTGGGTGTCCTGGACAGGTAGTCAGTTGGCAGCGTGTGTCCTGTACAGGTACTCCATTGGCAGCGTGTGTCCTGGACAGGAAGTAAGTTGGCGTCGTGTGTCCTGGACAGTTCGTCTGTTGGCATGATATATCCTGGTCATGCAAAGAGTTTGCGCAGTGTGGCCTGGACAGGTAGTCAGTTGGCACCGTCTGTCTTGGACGGGTGAGTATGCAACGGGTGTCCTGGACATGTAGTCAGTTGGCCGCGTGTGTCCTGGACAGATAGTCACTTGGCACCGTGTGTCCTGGACAGGTAGTCCATTGGCACCGTGTGTCCTGTACAGGTAATCAGTTGGCAGCGGGTGTCCTGGACAGGTAGTCAATTGGCACCGTGTGTCCTGCACAGGTAAACAGTTGGCGCGGTGTGTCCTGGGCAGGTAGTTAGTTGGTAGTGGGTGTCCTGGACAGGTAGTCAGTTGGCAGCGTGTGTCCTGTACAGGTACTCCATTGGCAGCGTGTGTCCTGGACAGGAAGTAAGTTGGCGTCGTGTGTCCTGGACAGTTAGTCTGTTGGCATGATATATCCTGGTCATGCAAAGAGTTTGCACAATGTGGCCTGGACAGGTAGTCAGTTGGCACCGTCTGTCTTGGACAGGTGAGTTGGCAACGGGTGTTCTGGACAGGTAGTCAGTTGGCCGCGTGTGTCCTGGACAGATAGTCATTTGGCAGCGTGTGTCCTGGACAGGATGTCAGTTGGCATCGTGTGTCCTGGGCAGGTAGTTAGTTGGTAGCGGGTGTCCTGGACAGTTAGTCAGGTGGCACCGTGTGTTTTGAACAGGTCAGTTGGCAACGGCTGTCCTGGACAGGTAGTCAGTTGGTAGCGGGTTTCCTGGTAATGTTGTGAGTTGGCACCGCGTGTCCTGGACAGGTAGTCATTTGGCATTGTGTGTCCTGGACATGACGTCAGTTAACAGCGTGTATCCTGGTAATGTAGTGAGTTGGCACCGTGTGTCCTGGACAGGTAGTCAGTTGGCAACGTGTATCCTGGACAGGTAGTCAGTTGGTAGCGTTTGTTCTGGACAGGTAGTCAGTTGGCACCGTGTGTCCTGGAGATATAGTCAGTTGGCAGGGGGTGTCCAGGACCGGTAGTCAGTTGGCGCCGTGTGTCCTGGACAGGTAGTCCGTTGGCAGCGGGTGTTCGGAAACGTAGTCTGTTGGCATGATGAGTCCTGGTCATGCAGTGAGTTTGCACCGTGTGGCCAGGACAGGTTGTCAGTTGGCATTGTGTGTCTTGGTCATGCAGTCAGTTTGCAGTTTGTGGCCTGGACAGGTAGTCCGTTAGCAACGTGTATCCTGGACAGGTAGTCAGTTGTAAGCGAATGTCCTGCCCGAATGTCAGTTGGCACCGTGTATCCTGGACAAGTCGTCAGTTGCCAGCAGGTGTCCTGTACAGGTATCCAGTAGGCACCGTGTGTCCTGCTTAGGTAATCAGTTGGCACTTTGTGTCCTGGACAGGTAGTCAGTTGGCAGTGGAATTCATGGACAGGTAGTCAGATGGCAGTGGGTGTCCTGAACATGTAGCCAGTTGGCACCGTGTTCCCTGGACAGGAAGTCAATTGGATGTGGGTGTCCTGGACATGTAGTCAGATATCACCGTGAGTCCTGCACAGGTAGTAAGTAGGCACCGTGTGCCCAGCAAAGGTAGCTATTTGGCTGTGGTACTGGACAGGTAGTGAGTAGGCTCCGTCTGTCCTGGAGAGGTAGTCAGTTGGCTGCGGTGACATGGACATCTAGTCAGTTGGCAACGGGCGTCCTACACAGGTAGTCATTTGGCAACAGATGTCCTGGACCGGTAGTCATTTGGCACTGTGTATCCCGGATAGCTATTCAGTTGGCAGCGGGTGTCCTGAACAGGTAGTCAGTTGGCAACTTTTGTCCTGGACAGATAGTCAGCCGGCACGTGTCCTGGTCATGCAGTCAGTTTGCACAGTGTCGCCTGGACATGTATTCCGTTAGCAACGTGTATCCTGGACAGGTACAGTAGTCAGTTGTCAGCGGGTGTTCTGAAAGGAAGTCAGTTGGCACCGTGTGTCCTGGAGTTATAGTCAGTTGGCAGCGGGAGTCCTGGACAGATAGTCAGTTGGCGCCTTGTGTCCTGGACAGGTAGTCAGTTGGCACCGTGTGTCCTGTATAGGTAGGCAGTTGGGTACATTTGCCCTGGACAGGTAGTCAGTTGGCACCGTATGTCCTGGACAGCTAGTCAGGTGACACCGTGTACCCTGGTCATGTAGTCTGTTGGCATTGTGTGTCCTGGTAATGCTGTCAGTTTGCACCGTGTGGCCTGGAAAGGTAGTCCTCTGGCCCTCTCTCCGTACAGAAAGAGAAAAAAACCCGACTTTCCTTTGTTGAGTTTTCATCAATCGGCGTAAAATCTTGCACGAGTTTACTCTACCCCGAAAAAACTAGAATTTCCCGGACATTCCGCCTCCTCGATTGAAACGTCTATTGCCGGAAAACTAACCGTTGAAAATAGATGCCGTTCCGTTCCTAGGTCCTCTGGCCATCCCTCAGTACAGAAAAAGAAAAAAGAAATTCATTTGTTGAGTTTCCGTCAATCGGCGCAAAACCTTGCACGACTTTGCACTACCCTGAAAAACCGAGAATTTTCCGGAGATTCCGCCTCCTCACTTGAAACGTCTATTGCCGGAAAACTAACCGTTGAAAATAGATGCCGTTCCGTTCCGAGGTCGTCTGGCCCTCTCTCAGTACAAAGAACGACTTTCATTTGTTGAGTTTTTGTCAATCGGGGCAAAATCTTGCACAACTTTGCACTACCACGAAAAACCAAGAAATTTCCGGAGATTTTGCCTCCTCAATTGAAACGTCAATTTCCGGAAAACTAACCGTTGAAAATGCATGCTGTTCCGTTCCTAAAGTCGTCTGGCCCTCTTTCAGTACAGAAGAAGAAAATAAAAACCGACTTTTATTTGTTGAGTTTTCGTCCATTGGCGCAAAACCTTGCACGGCTTTGGCTAACCACGAAAAACAGAATTTTCCGGAGACTCCAACTAATCACTTGAAATGTCTCTTGCCGGAAAACCAACCGTTGAAAATCGGTGCCCCTCCGTTCCTGGGTCTTCTGGCCCTCCTTCAGTAGACGAAAAGAAATAAATCCGAGTTTTAGCCGTTGAGTTTTCGTCAATCGGCGATGCCCCTCCGTTCCTAGGTCCTTCGGCCCACTTTCAGTAGAGCAAAAGAAAGACCTTCTACTTTCAACTGTTGGGTTTTTGTCAACCGGCGCAAAACCCTGCACGACTTTACCCTACCCCAAAAAAACGAGAATTTCACGGAGATTCAGACTCTTCATTTCAAACGTCTATTGCCGGAAAACTAACAATTGAAAATCGATGCTCCTCCGTTCCTAGGTCCTCTGTCTCTCCCTCAGTAAAGAAAAAGAAAAAAATCGACTTCCAACGGTTGGGGTTTCGACAATCGGCGCAAAACCATGCACGACTTCGCCCTACCCCGAAACACCGGGAATTTTACGGAGATTCCGCCTCTTCCATTCAAACGTCTGTTGCCGGAAAACTAACAGTTGAAAATCGATGCTCCTCCGTTCCTAGGTCCTCTGTCTCTCCCTCAGTAGAGGAAAAGAAAAAAAATCGACTTTCAACTTTTGGGTTTTCGACAATCGGCGCAAAACCCTTCACAACTTTGCCCTACCGTGAAAAACCGAGAATTTTACGGAGATTCAGCTTCTTCATTTCAAACGTCTATTGCCGGAATACTAACCGTTGAAAATCAACGACCCTCCGTTGCTAGGTCCTCTGGCCCTCGCTCAGAAGAGAAAAAGAAAAAAAATGACTTTCAACGGTTGGGTTTTCGTCAATCGGCGCAATACCGCGCACGACTTTGCCCTACCCCAAAAACCAAGAATTTTACGGAGATTCCGCCTCTTCATTTCCAACGTCTATAGCCGGAAAACTAACCGATGCTTCTCCGTTCCTAGATTGTCTGGCGCACCCTCAGTAGAGGGAAGGAAAAAATTCTCTCCATCCGTAAAGGAAAAGAAAAAAATCGACTTTCAACGGTTGGGTCTTCGACAACCGGCGCAAAACCTTTCACGACTTTGCCCTACCCCAAAAAACCGAGAATTTTACGGAGACTCCACCTCCTCATTTGAAATGTCTTTTGCCAGAAAACCAACCGTTGAAAATCGGTGCCCCTCCGTTCCTGGGTCCTCTGGCCCTCCCTCAGTAGACGAAAAGAAATAAATCCGAGTTTTAGCCGTTGAGGTTTCGTCAATCGGCGCAACACCTTGCACGACTTTGGCCTACCCCGAAAAACCCAGAATTTTACGGAGATTCCGGCTCCTCAGTTGAAACGTCTATTGCCGGAAAACTAACGGTTGAAAATCGATGCCCCTCCGTTCCTGGGTCCTCTGGCCTTAATTCAGTAAAGGTAAAGAAAAAAATCCGACTTTAAAATTTCGAGTTTTCGTGAATCGGCGCAAAACCATGCACGACTTTGCCCTACCAAGAAAAACGAGAATTTTACGGAGATTCCGACTCCTCATTTCAAACGTCTATTGCCGGAATACTAACCGTTGAAAATCAATGCCGCTCCGTTCCTAGGTCCTCTGGCCCTCCCTCAGTAGAGTAAAAAAATTGACTTTCAACGGTTGGGTTTTCGACAATCTGCGCAAAAACCTTCACGACTTTGACCTACTCCGAAAAAACGAGAATTTTACGGAGATTCCGTTTCCTCATTTCAAACGTCTATTGTCGGAAAACGAACAGTTGAAAATCGATGTTCCTCCGTTCCTAGGTCCTCCGTCACTCCCTCAGTAAGGGAAAAGAAAAAAAATCGACTTTCAACTGTTGGGTTTTCGACAATCTGCGCAAAACCCTTCACGACTTTGCCCTACCCCTAAAAACGAGAATTTTACTTAGATTCCGCCTCTTCATTTCAAACGTCTATTGCCGGAAGACTAACCGTCGAAAATCGATGTCTCTCCGATCCTAGATTCTCTGGCCCTCCGTAAGTAGAATAAAGGAAAAAAAATCGAGTTTAAACGGTTGGATTTTCGTCAACCGGCGCAAAACCCCGCACGACTTCGCCCTGCCCCGAAAAACCGAGAATTTTACGGAGATTCCGCCTCCTCATTTCAAACGTCTATTGCCGGAAGACTAACCGTTGAAAATCGATGCTCCTCCGTTCCTAGGTCCTCTGTCTCTCTTTCAGTAAAGGAAAAGAAAAAAAATCGACTTTCAACTTTTGGGTTTTCGACAATCGGCGCAAAACCGTTCACAACTTTGCGCAACCCCGAAAAACCGAGAATTTTACNAAAACTGTTCACAACTTTGCCTAACCCCGAAAAACCGAGAATTTTACGGAGATTCCGCTTTTTCCTTTCAAACGTCTATTGCCGGAATACTAACCGTTGAAAATCAACGACCCTCCGTTCCTAGGTCCTCTGTCCCTCCCTCAGACGAGAAAAAGAAAAAATTAACTTTCAACGGTTGGGTTTTCGTCAATCGACGCAATACCGCGCACAACTTTGCCCAACCCCAAAAACCGAGAATTTTTTCGAAGATTCCGCCTCTTCATTTCCAACGTCTATTGCCGGAAAACTAACCTTTGAAAATCGATGCCTCTCCGATCCTAGATTCTCTGGCCCTCCGTAAGTAGAATGAAGGAAAAAAATTTGAATTTAAAATGTTGGGTTTTTGTCAACCGGCCCCAAAACCCCGCACGACTTCGCCCTGCCCCAAATAACAGAGAATTTTACGGAGATTCCGCCTCCTCATTTCAAACGTCTATTGCCGGAAAACTAATCGTTGAAAATCGATGCTTTTCTGTTCCTAGGTCCTCTGTCTCTCTCTCAGAATAGAAAAGAAAAAAATTCGACTTTCATCGGCTGGGTTTTCGACAATCGGCGCAAAACCCTTTACAATTGGTGTAAAACGGCGCACGACTTTGCCCTACCCCGAATAACCGAGAATTTTACGGAGATTCCGCCTCCTCATTTCAAAGGTCTATTGCCGGAAAACTAAATGTTGAAAATCGATGCTCCTCTGTTCCTAGGTCCTCTGTCTCACCCTCAGAAGAGAAAAAGAAAAAAAAATGACTTTCAACGGTTGGGTTTTCGTCAATCGACGCAATACCGCGCACCGAGAATTTTTTCGGAGATTCCGCCTCTTCATTTCCAACGTCTATTGCCGGAAAACTAACCTTTGAAAATCGATGCCTCTCCGATCCTAGATTCTCTGGCCCTTGGTAAGTAGAATGAAGGAAAAAAATTCGAATTTAAACGGTTGGGTTTTCGTCAACCGGCGCAAAACTCCGCACGACTTCGCCCTGCCCCGAAAAACCGAGAATTTTACGGAGATTCCGCCTCCTCATTTCAAACGTCTATTGCCGGAAGACTAACCGTTGAAAATCAATGCTCTTCCGTTCCTAGCTCCTCTGCCTCTCTTTCAGTAAAGGAAAAGAAAAAAATCGACTTTCAACCTTTGGGTTTTCGATAATCGGCGCAAAACCGTTCACAACTTTGCCTAACCCCGAAAACCGAGAATTTTACGGAGATTCCGCTTCTTCCTTTCAAACGTCTATTGCCGGAATACTAACCGTTGAAAATCAACGACCCTCCGTTCCTAGGTCATCAGTCCCTCCCTCAGAAGAGAAAAAGAAAAAATTAACTTTCAACAGTTGGGTTTTCGTCAATCGACGCAATACCGCGCACGACTTTGCCCTACCCCAAAAACCGAGAATTTATTCGGAGATTCCGCCTCTTCATTTCCAACGTCTATTGCCGGAAAACTTATCTTTGAAAATCGATGCCTCTCCGATCCTAGATTCTCTGGCGCTCCGTAAGTAGAATGAAGGAAAAAAATTCGACTTTCATCGGCTGGGTTTTCGACAATCGGCGCAAAACCCTTTACGACTTTGCCCTACCCCGAATAACCGAGAATTTTAAGGAGATTCCGCCTCCTCATTTCAAAGGTCTATTGCCGGAAAACTAAAAGTTGAAAATCGATGCTCCTCTGTTCCTAGGTCCTCTGTCTCACCCTCAGAAGAGAAAAAGAAAAAAAATGACTTTCAACGGTTGGGTTTTCGTCAATCGGCGCAATACCGCGCACGACTTTGCCCTACCCCAAAAACCGAGAATTTTACGGAGATTCCGCTTCTTCATTTCCAATAGGAGACAAAAATTTTTTTGGCCCCCAAAAACCCCTGGACTAGGTTTTTTTTTGGTCGGAAACCTTTTTGTCTTTGATTTTAAAAATTCTTTGTGCATCTAATAGCCCCTTGTCTCCCCCCTCTACAAATGCAGGTATCATGCTTTTCTTGGCCTTAGTAAGGGCCCAGGAGTGCCCCAAACTTACATACCCCTTCACAATATCAGAAAAGTTGTGCCAAGATGAACTACGGTTTTTCGAAGTCATATGTTCATCACCAATAACCTGAAAGCTACCAAACCGGGACATTTTCAAAGCAATGTTAAGGGCAAGTTTTCAAATGCGTCTTATTTGTAGGTCCCTGTCTCCTGCGGGGTCAAGGTTTAAGGTCAACATGAAAGACTACCCCCCAATTTTCCAAATTTAGTCCTCTGCCGTGACCTTATTAGGTCTCACCAGAAGTGGCGACTTACGTTTTTGGAGTCAGTAAGTAAAAAGCTATCCAACGATGAAAGAAGTTCTGAAATCGGGGTAAAAAAAATTTTAGGCGGGAAAATGGTCTCAAAACGACGTCTTTCAACTTTGATCTTGCCGTGTGACCTCATTAATGATCCAATCGAACTCAAACTTGGTAGGCCTTAGTTTCTTGGCATTCCTCGTCCATCTGGGAAAGAATTTTTGTAATTGGAGACAAAGTGGCGACTTACATTTTTGGAGTCAGTAAGTAAAAAGCAATCCAACGATGAAAGAAGTTTTGAAATCGGGGTCAAAAAAATTTTAGGCGGGAAAGAGGTCTCAAAATGACGTCTTTCAAATTTGATCTTGCCTTGTGACCTCATTAATTATCCAATCGAACTTAAACTTGGTAGGCCTTAGTTTCTCAGCATTCCTCGTCCACCTGGGAAAGAATTTTTGTATTTCGAGACAATTTTTTTTCTGCCCCCAAAACCCCTAGACTATAGGCCTAGGTTTTTTTGGTCAAAAACCTTTTTGTCTTCGATTTTAAAAATTCTTTGTGCATCTAATAGCCCCTTGTTTCCCCCCTCTACAAATGTAGGTATCATACTTTTCTTGGCCTTTGTAAGGGCCCAGGAGTGCCCCAAACTCACATACCCCCTTCACAACATCAGAAAAGTTGTGCCAAGATGAACTACGGATTTTCGAAGTCATATCTTCATCACCAATAACCTGAAAGCTACCAAACCGGGACATTTTCAAAGCAACGTTAAGGGCAAGTTTTCAAATGCGTCTTATTTGTAGGTCCCTGTCTCCTGCGGGGTCAAGGTTTAAGGTCAACGTCACAGACTACCGCCCAATTTTCCAACTTTAGTCCTCTGCCGTGGCCTTATTAGGGCTCACCAGAAGTGGCGACTTACGTTTTTGGAGTCAGTGAGTAAAAGGCTATCCAACAATGAAAGAAGTTTTGAAATCGGGGTCAAAAAAATTTTAGGCGGGAAAAAGGTCTCAAAATGACGTCTTTCAACTTTAATCTTGCCTTGAGACCTCATTAATGATCCAATCGAACTCAAACTTGGTAGGCCTTAGTTTCTCGGCATTCCTCGTCCATCTGGGAAACAATTTTTGTAATTGGAGACAAAAATTTTTTCGGCCCCCAAAAACCCCTGGACTATAGGCTTAGGTTTTTTTTTGGTCGAAAACCTTTTTGTCTTCGATTTTAAAAATTCTTTGTGCATCTAATAGCCCCTTGTTTCCCCCCTCTACAAATGTAGGTATCATACTTTTCTTGGCCTTAGTAAGGGCCCAGGAGTGCCCCAAACTCACATACCCCCTTCACAACATCAGAAAAGTTGTGCCAAGATGAACTACGGATTTTCGAAGTCATATCTTCATCACCAATAACCTGAAAGCTACCAAACCGGGACATTTTCAAAGCAACGTTAAGGGCAAGTTTTCAAATGCGTCTTATTTGTAGGTCCCTGTCTCCTGCGGGGTCAAGGTTTAAGGTCAACGTCACAGACTACCGCCCAATTTTCCAACTTTAGTCCTCTGCCGTGGCCTTATTAGGGCTCACCAGAAGTGGCGACTTACGTTTTTGGAGTCAGTGAGTAAAAGGCTATCCAACAATGAAAGAAGTTTTGAAATCGGGGTCAAAAAATTTTAGGCGGTAAAAAGGTCTCAAAATGACGTCTTTCAACTTTAATCTTGCCTTGTGACCTCATTAATGATCCAATCGAACTCAAACTTGGTAGGCCTTAGTTTCTCGGCATTCCTCGTCCATCTGGGAAACAATTTTTGTAATTGGAGACAAAAATTTTTTCGGCCCCAAAAACCCCTGGAATATAGGCCTAGGTTTTTTGGTCGAAAACCTTTTTGTCATCGATTTTGAAAATTCTTTGTGCATCTAATAGCCCCTTGTCTCCCCCGTCTGCAAATGTAGGTATCATACTTTTCTTGGCCTTAGTAAGGGCCCAGGAGTGCCCCAAAGTTACATACCCCCTTCACTATATCAGAAAAGTTGTGCCACGATGAACTACGGATTTTCGAAGTAATATGTTCATCACCAATAACCTGAAAGGTACCAAACCGGGAAATTTTCAAAGCAAGGTTAAGGGCAAGTTTTCAAATGCGTCTTATTTTTAAGTCCCTGTCTCCTGCGGGGTCAAGGTTTAAAGTCAACATCACAGACTACCCACACAATTTTCCAACTTTAGTCCTCTGTCGTGACCTTATTAGGGCTCACCAAAAGTGGCGACTTGCGTTTTTGGAGTCAGTAAGTAAAAAGCTATCCAACGATGAAAGAAGTTTTGAAATCTGGGTCAAAATAACTTTAGGCGGGAAAAAGGTCTCAAAATGAAGTCTTTCAACTTTGATCTTGTCGTGTGACCTCATTAATGATCCAATCGAACTCAAACTTGGTAGGCCTTAGTTTCTCGGCATTCCTCGTCCATCTGGGAAAGAATTTTTGTAATTAGAGACAAAATATTTTTCGGACCCCAAAAACCCCTGGAATATAGGCCTAGGTTTTTTGGTCGAAAACCTTTTTGTCAGCGATTTTGAAAATTCTTTGTGCATCTAATAGCCCCTTGTCTCCCCCGTCTGCAAATGTAGGTATCATACTTTTCTTGGCCTTAGTAAGGGCCCAGGAGTGCCCCAAAGTTACATACCCCTTCACAATATCAGAAAAGTTGTGCCACGATGAACTACGGATTTTCGAAGTAATATGTTCATCACCAATAATCCGAAAGCTACCAAACCGGGAAATTTTCAAAGCAAGGTTAAGGGCAAGTTTTCAAATGCTTCTTATTTTTAAGTCCCTGTCTCCTGCGGGGTCAAGGTTTAAGGTCAACATCACAGACTACCCACCCAATTTTCCAACTTTAGTCCTCTGTCGTGACCTTATTAGGGCTCACCAGAAGTGGCGACTTGCGTTTTTGGAGTCAGTAAGTAAAAAGCTATCCAACGATGAAAGAAGTTTTGAAATCTGGGTCAAAAAAACTTTAGGTTCATTAATGATCCATTCGAACTCAAACTTGGTAGGCCTTAGTTTCTCGGCATTCCTCGTCCATTTGGGAAAGAATTTTTGTAATTTGAGACAAAAATTTTTTCGGCCCCCAAAACCCCTGGACTATTGGCCTAGTTTTTTTTTGGTCGAAAACCTTTTTGTCTTCGATTTAAAAAATTCTTTGTGCGTCTAATAGCCCCTTGTCTCCCCCCTCTACAAATGTAGGTGTCATACTTTTCTTGGCCTTAGTAAGGGCCCAGGAGTGCCCCAAACTTACATACCCCCTTCACAATATCAGAAAAGTTGTGCCAAGATGAACTACGGTTTTTCGAAGACATATGTTCATCACCAATAACCTGAAAGCCACCAAACCGGTACATTTTCAAAGCAAGGTTAAGGGCAAGTTTTCAAATGCGTCTTATTTGTAGGTCCCTGTCTCCTGCGGGGTCAAGGTTAAAGGTCAACGTCACAGACTACCCACCCAATTTTCCAAATTTATTCCTCTGTCGTGGCCTTATTAGGGCTCAGCAGAAGTGGCGACTTACGTTTTTGGAATCAGTAAGTAAAAAGCTATCCAACGATGAAAGAAGTGTTGAAATCGGGGTAAAAAAATTTTAGGCGGGAAAAAGGTCTCAAAATGACGTCTTTCAACTTTGATCTTGCCGTGTGACCTCATTAATGATTCAATTGAACTCA
>NMRA01000709.1:143526-183379 GCA_002633005.1 Phoronis australis | reverse complement strand
GAGACCTTCTTCGTGCCAACATACCCCTCCTTCAGACGCAGCATTCCTTTGAAGGCGCGTTCAGGATTAGCACGCTTCACCGAATCCTCTTTGCTCTGGGAACCTCGGTGGTTGACCGCTGCTGACTTTTGGTATTGCATCCCTTGTGTCCGCTTCCGACAGTCTCTAGCCAGGTGTCCAGCTTTGTGACAGAAGAAACACCTTTTAGTTTCCTCTGCGAGGTCATTTTTCTTCTGATCGACTCTCTGGTTGTCTGTCTTGACTGGTCGTTCTTGGGATTTCTTTGACTGAGTGCTCGTTATATCCACTCCATGGGCCTCAATATACCTCTCTGCTAAGCCCACCATCTCTGGAACAGTCTTGGGTGTTCGCTCTCTCAGGAACACGGCCAAGTCTTTAGTACAGGTGTTAACGTACTGCTCACACACTAACAAGTCCCTCAACTCAGCAAAGTCTTTGCCACAGTCGGACATGTCGATCCACCTGTCCAGGTAGCGCTGTATGCGGGCAACAAACTGATAAGCCGTCTTACCCCTTTCAGCCCTCGCTTCCCGGAACTGTCTGCGAAAGCCCTCCTCGGTCAGCTCATAGCGCTTTAACAAGGCTCTTTTGAGTGTAGCATAGTCTAGTGCATCAGCCATAGGAAGGCTAGTATAAACCTGCAGGCCCTTACCTGTTAACAGGGGACTGAGACTAATAGCCCATTCACTCTGTGTCCAACCCCGACTCTCTGCGTATCTTTCAAACCTTTCCAGGAAGTTGTCCATACCGTCCTGCTTTTCGTCAAACTTAGGTAGCTTTGGCTTTACACCACCAGTTGATCTAACATGGCTACCCTCTGCTGCAACCTGTTCAGCTTTCAGTGCTGCCAGCGCCCTCTCGTGTTCCATTCTTTCTCTCTCCATCTGCTGTTCGGTTTCGCGGGCTTGCCTCCTCTCCTCAGCCTCAGCCTCTCGCGCTTGCCTTCTCTCTTCAGTCTCACGAGCTTGCTTTCTCTCCTCAGTTTCACGAGCTTCAGCTTGTTGTTTTTCAACAAACTGTCTGAGATTGTCTCCCTGCAGACCCATTTCTTGTCCGAGGGCCATCAACTCTCTTAGTTGAGATCTTGTCTCCATAGTGAGTCGCTAATTCCAACAGTCCACTTTATCACACCTTGTTACCGTCAGTAAGCTCCTGGCGTGCTCGCCAATTGTCACGTTTTTCCCCGTGTGTGGGTGGGCGCAGGTTGTTACAGACCGGTGCTAATAGCTTTCGGTGTGAAGATTGACTGAAGTCTGGTTCGAGTTAATCCTTTATTAATCCCGACCGTACGTTCACAAGCCTACTCAAACAAAACGTCCGACGTAATGTCTGTTTATGCTCCAGCCAGTGCTGCGAAGCCTTGACTTGTATTGAACTTCTGAGATACTTCCAGCAACTGTTACACTCAATTCAATAACCTGCTGTCTCTATAGCTGGCTCTCTATTGACTATCGCTGTAACTGCTGATTCTGTTCACTGCAACTCAACTGTAGTTCTCCTGATAAACTTTCTTGAACTTACTTGATCTCCCGACTTGATCTTCTCTTGAACTCAACTCACTTGATCTTTAACTCAACTCGATCTAATCTGACTAACACAAACCCGTGCTTGTGTATTTATAGCCTAATGCATTGTTCTGGAACTTTTCATCAATTCAAGCACATACCAGAACTTTCTGGAACCTACCCAATCTTTCTACAAACATGTACTAGTCTCTAGAATATTCCAGACTTCATCAATCACTGTCATGCTACAGTCTTCTAGAAAGTTCCACACTATACTGTAGTAAACAAATTACATCATCACTGTTCTGACCTCAGTCTTCTAGAAAGTTCCATACTATTCTGTAGTAAACAAATTACATCATCATTGTACTTAACTCAGGGGTCATGCCAATCAAACAGAATAACAAAACAAAACAAACTAAAAATACTGTCAGACTATATTCTGACATAGGTTATTTTTTGGGTGGCATGCTCCTTTAAAACATTCAATTTGTGGATTACTCAGCAGAATGTTCCCTCTTAGGTGACAAACCTTGATTAGTTTTGCTACATAGCTCTTGCCAGCCCCTGGCGGGCCCCTCAGAATGATGACAAAGTTGCGAGGTCGTTTGTCGCGGCCAGGTTTGCACAACAGAGTGTTGACATCGACTACCTCAGCTTTGGGCTCATCACGGACGGTAGGAGCTGGTGGAGGGGGGCGATGGGAGTAGTCATCTCGCCCAGACGAGTACCTAAGGAAAAACCAATCAAATGCAACGAGTACCTAAGGACAAACCAATCAAATGCAATGTGGTATGGAGAAAGCTTCGTCTATACTGAAGAAAGGTTAGTGTAGATTCTCAGGACTAACGTATGACACACAACAACGAGTTCCATGAATACGTTTTACAGAAAAATCAACAACTGACAACATTTTGTGTTGGTCAAAAAATCATACACCTGCCAATACTATCCCACAGTTACCAAAAAAAGTACACAATCTGGATTTTTGACAGCAACTTTATATTCCAATCTTACAGGTAACATTCACACTTTCTGGTACATGACTCATGTACCAGAAAGTGTGAATATTCCCACTGTGAGCCGCCACCAAATTGAAGACAAGTCAACAAATTGGTACATTTCAAGCAGGTGCAAAACTGCCACTAGGGGGCACAGCAGTACCTGCATTTGTCGAAATTCACCACCAACCAAATTTCCTTCAATAGAAACCCATTCACCAATCATCCTTCAAACTTGCAAAACCCTAAATCGCCACAGGCACTCAAGACTCCGGAGCTGTTCAACAATAGGCAGACAGGTGCAAGCTGTCTTCTCCAAAACAGACCATATATTTCAGATTTCATGAAGATGCACAGGCGGAAAACGTATTAAAAGAATGAGGCAAATGCAAACATGTAAAATTGCCATTGATGGGGGCACATCTACAGGAACACCCCAAATTTTAAGATATTTCACAACTTTGAATTAAGGTAGATATTTCAAGGCACATGGACAAAATATTGCCACTAGGAGGCATAGAAGTAGGCAGAAAAATCAGCATCATTCATGCCCGCCTTCACAAGGAATATATCCATAAGATTACACAGTGATCCTTCAAACGGTTTTGTAGATAAAGAGGCAGACGCCAAGAACGGAATCATAATACTTCCTACAAGGAGCAGCCTATTTCATTGGAGCACCCCATAAACTGGTGGGTGATGTCCCCTCCTTCATGCGAACTTCTATCATGTTTCGTGAATAACCATAATGTACACATGCGTGCATCAAAACAATGGAGCTACTTTTTCAGCAATAAAAAATGCAAAGGCTATAAAATTTGAAAGTTACATGCTTGTGTGAAGCAAAAGCTTGGCAGTGTCTAATAAGTTCTTTACATCCATCAACAAATTTTGAGAATAAACAAATATCCAGTTCACATTGCTCAGAATAACACTAACCTGTCCTTTTCAGGTTCACGCCCCCGACCCACTCCTCTGTCATGATCACGGTCCCTATCAAACTCATATCGGTCTCTATCTCTGTCGCGGCCCCGCCGATCCGGATCTGCTCGATCCCGGTCCAGGCGATCCCGTTCTCGTCTGTCCCAGTCAAGACGGCCACGATCTCTCTCATATCTATCCCGCTCGAAGCGATCTCTGTCCAGTCGATCCCGATCAAAACGGCCAAGATCTTGTGAAATGATAAAAGACAAACAATTAACCGGAGATTTACAATGTCTTTACTCCAGAAGGCTTAGCAACAACTACCACATTAAAACTAAATAACTGCCACATTGAAATCAAATAGATGTTAAAATGCCGTTCAGTTACTGACGGATAAAAATACAAAATAGTAAAACTAATAAAACTAATTTAAAACGAGCGTCGGAACTAAAATATATTAAAATATCCCCACGTTCCGAGCGATGCGCTCTTTGTCAAGGAAGTGCTACAGACTGCTGAGTAAATGAAGATGGATCTAGAATAAAACGGCACAGGAGACCACATAGTGACATACAACAGACGTGAACAATATGAACAATACCGGACATAGCAACTAACTACCAGTGGGGTAAGCCTACATATGACGAGAGAGTGAGAGAGAGACCCAAACATAGACATACGTAGCTACTGAAATCTATTAACTACAGACTTGTAGTGAGACAGAACCCCTATGTCTATGTTTAGGCCTCTGGCATGAGTGTTAAATTTGGCGATGCATTCGACCTCGCATTTTCTATGTGCGTAAATGTCCGGCATCCCACCTTTTGTCACTACTTTTCATCCTGGTGTGAATAGAACTCAGACTAGGATTTTTGATGAACTCAGTCCACTGTTTGACGAGTACTTAATTAACTAGGGTTTTCCCAGTGAGGCCCCGTCTAGCCTATAGACAGCCTCCCAATCTTAGGAATATGCTAGTTTAAGAAGCAGGTTCATTAACATAAATCACCAAGAGGTTGGCTCTGTGAGATGTGACAAACCCAGGTGCCAGACATGCACTCACATATCAGGGGAGTCAGTAAGTCCCGATGGTGCCTCATATGAGATCATGGACTAATTCTAGTGCTCAAGTGCGGGCATTGTGTATCTTATTAGGTGTGGTATATGTCCCCACGCGAGGTATTTTGGGGAGACATGTAACTCGTTACGCACGAGAATGAACGGCCAAAGGCAGACGATCCTTCACAACAACGGGGTGGTCCCCATTGGGGAACATTTCAACCTCCCAGGCCATACTACCAGCGACCTCAATGTATTGGTAGTCAACGGCGGGCTGCCGGACATTTACGCACAAGGCGATTTTTTTTAAAATGAGTATCTTACGGTAAAGTCGAGCCATTTTTGGACAGCCTGCCATTTTGGGACAAGAATAAACATTTGCAAAATTAGTTTTTAATAGTCCACGAAATTCGTACAAGGTCCAAAAACTGTTTTTCAATGATCCTCGAATTTCGAACATTGTCATCAACATTGGATTTCTGTACCGTGAATTTCGGACAAGGAAAATTTTAGAAATGCAACTCTCGTGTCACTAAAGCATTCAATAAGGCTTGAATCCGAGAATGGGTATAACGGGTTCTGTAATTTTTACGTCTTGACGATGTCACAACCGTAACTCGATTGTATCCAGAGTTTGTCCTGCATTTATCTTGTGTTTGGCGCTTTATCTATGAAAAGAATCACCGAGTCCCGCATAACGAAAATTTCTGATGAAAATACAAATGAGAAGTACACGGAAGGTTGCAATTTTTCATTGTAGCGTGACTGACATGGGCTCTGGTTTAATTAGACTGTGTTGTTCGACTTCCGGCTATGACAATGTACATGCCTGACATCAACTTGCGTGTTTACGAAACTTTTTATTTTTAAAATGTCCTGTCCTTTGCAAATGCCCTTGTCAGAGGCTAAAAACTCCCTACGACGCGATGAGAAATATTTTGGATAGGCCCCCATGCACAATACAACCAAGTCTGTCCATTGGATCGCGAGTTCAAAAAAGTGTAGATAATGAATAGCAGCAGCCGAATGAGATGGAGCCAAAGTAGAGCTGGTTACAAAGCAAACTGAACATAACTAAGTCGCACACCGCGTGAGCCCCGCCGAGGCTGCATCATGCACGGGAGATTTTATGCTTATCCGTCTACAGCCCCCATCGTCGAACAATAAGTTTGGCTGTCACTTACCTGCACCCCGGCGAATGATTGAAAGCTTCGTGCAGCCGTTATGGCTTGCTAAATAATTCAGTTGATAGTTTTGAGACAAAAAAGAAAATTGATCTTAAACTACAGACCATGCTTTTTGTGTTACTAACTAAAGAAAGTTTTAGGAGTATTTCAGCTGTAAGTGTATATAATTTTGTGTTTGTCTGATTCGAAAGAGATGACTGTTACGTTGCTAATTATTATTGTTCTTTTTCACCCAAGGTGATGCGTTACCTACAGCAAGGGTAAATAATTTTGGGAAGTACTACCAGCGATTTCCATATATAAGTTTGGGAAACAAAACATCGGATGTAACAATACACCAGGGCCTAAACTCAGCAATGACGAACACACGAACACACGTATAAATACTGTAGCTCGCCCTTCCTAATGAGAACAGGATCATTTTTAGATTTCAAGTCTGCATTTTTATTCTCAGACATGCATCCCAGGTATATTTTTGGGATAAAATCTAAGATACGCTGTCAGAATAAATATTGATTAAGTAATTAGTAAGAATAGATCCATTTTAAGTTGCCCAAAATTTGTGCATATGTACTTTTAAATCATGGGGTCAGACTTGTTGACATGTATTTTAACGTCAAAATCTACTTTGAGATGGTGTTTACAACTTTGGGTTCTGGGGTCACAGTACACTAGAGATTCTAGAATATTCTGAGAACAAATTGTAACAGCCAATAATACGAGTGGATATGATCATGTGGTTTTTATTAGCCAATCACTAAATAAGTAGAATGTTATATTATGGGCTGAAATCAACAAGATAATTAGATGCGCTAAAGTAGTTGAAGCATAAAGACTTGCTACAGTGTACAGAAGCAATTGTACGACAGAGCCATCTTGAGGAAGATTCTAGAAAGGATCTTGGCAAGCGCAAGGGTTAACGAACAGGAAGTTAACTTAGAGCTTGTCACTTGCATTGTGGGTAGTAAGGTACTACCTGAAGTGTTGCGTCATCAGCCAGAGACTGTGACCAGCAAGAAGAATCGCGGGTAGAAGAAATTGCCTGCCAGTGTTGCATAACCAGAGACGATGATCAGCAAGTGCACTGTCGCTATACAGTGTGTGTGTAGTTTGAAGATTCACCAACAGGACAGACATCCAACAAGTGGAGAGTCCTAGCTTGGATAGCAGATAAGACATTTGATTGTTTAGGTTGTTTGATTAAAGTAATCTTTAAAGAGGGCGTTAGCGTAGTTACTTGTTATAGTTGATTACTTAATTATTAATAGGTTTCATTTGTCGAATTAGGGGTGATCATGTAAAAAATTAATTACTGGATTTGATTATTCACTCTCCATCTACGCACAATCTCAATGCATAGCTACCTTTTAAACAAACCGACAGTCAATCGTCTGACATACGCAAACTGGGCATACATTCTGCTGAACTTATATACGGAAATCTATGGTGCATCTTCTAATCTGTTAAAATTTCATAGAGACAGTTTTGTTCTACTAACATGTTCAACTAACTAACATAATGATTCCGTTCATGCAAGTCGGTCAGTACTTTTGCGTTTAAGGCGTTATTGCAACAGTTTAGTGTTGCTTTGATTTTTGTTTGGTGTTTCCATATTTTATTGTGAGTGTAATGTTTTGCCCTCTTCAGGTAGTCACTGTTATTCTTCAACAACATTTCTGTACACATAATGAGACTTTAGTAAACTGGCAACTGTTCATGCCTTAAATTTTAGCAGACGTGTGTGACGTCCATCAGCAGAGATCTGTAGGAAGAACTATCGGAACCATTGTCTGTAACTGTAGGGAATATATGACGCAATGAAATGAAAACGGTCGACATACTAGAGGGACTGTAATTGGCTAAGTACAGCAAACGTTCGGGTTAACGCCCTGGGTAGTTAAATTGACAAACCCAAAAAATCGGGGGTGGTCGGTTAACCAGACATGGGTGCTTAAACGTAAAATTTCAAGAAATCCAGGGTGGGCGGTTAACTGAACATGGGCGCTTATTACAACAGACATCCACCCTGGGCGGTTAATCTTACCTCATGATCAGAGTACAACACGACACATGTACTGGGAATGCGTAGAACTTCTCAAAGAGCTATATCGTCAAGTCGCCAAATGTCGCTAAAAGTGTCATAACAGCGGGCGATCCCAAGAAATGTTCGGTTGCCCACAGATTAGTCAATCACAATCAAATTTACAAAATTGGTGAGTAATAGCTCTGTGCCTTCCTGCGATCTTATCAGAGCTGTAGTGCGCAGACAACCAGTAATAATAACTTGGATTGCAACTATTCTCACAAGATGACACTTTAGAAGTGCGCGCGTGCGAGCTTCACGTGTTGCACAGATGACAGCAGACATCAAATTTATGGTGCTAGCTGTCGAGTTCCGAGTCAAAGACCAGTTTTAAAATCAATGATGTAATAAAAGTTTGAAAAACAAATTCAGGTGTTTTTTGTGCTTTTAATGTTTATGTTGGAGATTAGATTAGATTAGACTCCGTGTCCCATTTTAAACATATGGTTGTGCGGCTAGCTGTTAAATCTCGACCGCCCGGCATTGCCCACTTCCAATTGCGGGAAACATGCCAAGCAAAGAAGATGAGAATCGGGGGTAAGCGGACATGAGCTTGTCGTCAATCAAAAGTTACTGCAAAGGCATTACTCAAAATCAAGCATTTGCTTAGGATTTTATTTTAAAATTACTAACACAATAACTGGGGATGAGTCTCGTAGAGTCCGCGGAAAAAATTACCAGTTCGTACACGTATCTGCGTCGGTAAAAAACATTTCGTAGATGTAGCCCCAATTCTTCGGGTAACCGGCATCTGTGCTTTGCGCGGCTATACGACTAAATTAGTGAAGAGCTTCAACCAGCAACGCGTCCTTTCCGAATCAGTGTTTTGAAACCGAGACTCCGCGCTCGGCATAATGAACTGCAGGTTGCATAGGCGACCTGAAATTTGGAAATGCCAGCTGAGATTATAGAAGTCTTGTACCTGCCACTGGGAAATTCCAACCTATGCGAGCCGTTTTTTGGGGGGTAAAATAGATAGGCCTACCTGGCAAACATAAACTCGAAAAACAATGTTTCGTATCTTGGCAAGTTTTCAACTTTGTAATCATGCGCAATGTTTAATCAGTGGAGATTGACACAACAACCTTATTTGCTTTCAAAATAGGCAGGATGTCCTTTGCAACCTGCCTATATTTCACATAAAAATGGGACAATGTTAGTCTTCTGTGAACCTAGTGAGTATGAGGTTTGTTCCTGAGTTTCTCAGTGACTGATTTCTGTTCAGGTGCAAGCGCTGGGAGCTGACTTTATGATTAGAGATGCAGCCTATTTGTCCAAGAACTGCAAGTTATGCTCTCATCACTTCGAGGAGTCCATGTTCATGAATGAAGAACAAGCTGGTATTGACTGCAGTGCCTGAACAATATTTGATGTCCCGAATCCACCAAAAATGAAGATGTCAGGGTCAAAAAGTTCTCCGGAAATTATATTACAGCTCTGGATTAGGCTTTTTGCATTTCAGATTATCGTCTCACAAAGCAAGTACTGGAACATCACGTGTAGAAAGGACAATTAGTCAAAATCTGGTTTTCGTATTTTATTATTTATTTTTATTTGATCAGAATGAAACATTTTATGAATGGTTAGCCTGTGATTTGGAGAGAGTCAAAGTGAAACTGATGTATCATTCAGAGTCTGCGTGGTGGGCTGAAATTTTGTTAAACCCAAGCTATCCGTATCATTTTGCTTCTCGATGACAAACACCTCTGTGAGTAAATTAGATTTCAGCTTTATTTACAACGCACTTCTTTAGCGAGTGATGTTGTTTACTAGTGAACTAATAGAGTGACAAGGTTGGTCAGATTTTTTTGTTGTATTGGTTGGTATATGTGTTGCCTATTTTGTACATCTTTGGAAATTGTGATTAATTTAAGCTCCAGTTGTGGCTAGGTATCAGATACGATCTTGTGGTCTGGCTTTAACTGACCTGAAATTTTTACTGTTATTGATAATGGGAACAGTGGGTATATAACATAAAATTTTGGTTTTATCAACCAAGTCTTTTTAATTCAATTTTGTATGAAGCCATGTGGGTAGTGAATATTTTGATTGCAGTTCAGTACCTCTTATTTTTTGTCATATTTTGAACTTTGACTAGTTATGAGTGATGATGCCGTATTCGTCGTAATAACCGCCCAGGGCGCTTAGAAAAGTTCGGTTCAGGAGGGCGCTTGTTATAACCCAAGGCGGTTGAAACCAGATTTCCGAAACGGGTGAAATCGGAAGCTAATATTCATCAAATTTACGTTCTGTGACGTATCTGTAATCTATGAAAGACTTCCAACAAAACTGTGGTGCATTGCTATCAAACTTTGCAGCTAAATTACGATCATTTTACAGAAAATTGTGCTGAAATCCTAGGGCAAAAACTCGCCGACTGACTGCCTCAAAATCCCCATATTCGATATAGCGACTTCAATGTTTGAATAAAAATAGTTTCGACTCAAGCAAATTACCTAACTCCTCATTAAGTTTTCTAAGTAGCGTCCCTAAAACTTTTTTTAAGTTCCCGTGGAGTCTGGATTTACGGCAGTTTTAAGTACAAATCTGCGCAACATCGTGCCATCTACATGTACATGTATGATCGGCAACACGGCGAGAAAAATGTCTGAACGAACACACATGTTGTTGTGACGTGACATTTGTTTTGAAGTTCGTCTGCGAGTAAGCGAGCGCGTGCGTGTAACCAGAGTTCATTTGCCAAAGCAGAGGCCGTCTTTTGGCCAGAGCCACGCAATCTAATGAGCTAGATGTGCATTGCGTCTAAAGGAATTTGCACAAGCAGTAGGCCTAAACCAGAGCGTGTTTCATTCAGCACTTGCCGGTCTCGTGCTAAAAACGTTCGACATTTGTTTCGGTAAGGCCCATATTAGTCGCCGTGTAGCTAGATGCGTACGTAACTATCTGACAGTTATTTTTCGGTGTAAGCATTCACTGTCAGTTGTCATTTTATTGGATATTCGGCTTAAAAACACCAATTATGGTTAATTAAACAATCCATCTAAAAAATAACGCAAACATGTTTTATAGTATTAAACATTGTTCGAAATTAGGGCCAATATTCATTTCTTACAGATGCTATGCTACCCGTTTCATGAATGGATAGTTCCCGACTAATGTCTTTGATGACAGCTAGGTTCATATATGTAGCGCGCGCTTTCTGGCCACGTGCGTTCAACACCGAGTTATTTTTATTCATGAGACAGTCGATGTGTCTACTGAAAGGTCAGACCATAGTGGAACACAGTTGTCGCGAAAGTAGCAACGCTATTGCGTTCCTTTTTGAAGCGCTGTGTTACTTTGAAGTGTATAGTCATGGCTAAATACAAACGTAGCAGTGCCGTTGGTAGTCTAGAAGAACCGTGCAAAACTTTTTTGATAAATTGAAGACGTTACTGTTGCCGAGTTTTAGGACTGAAGGTACGTCATTGTTCGCATGTACACATTCATAGACTGGGCGCTTATTTCAGCAAAGTCTGAGAACGTGTGGGGGGCGCTTATATGGGCATGGGCGGTTATTACGGCGAATACGGTATACGCAATGTTACTTCATTTTGTAAGTTGTGAGCTATTCTACAGATTAGCAATTGACTTGTAACTGTTGGTGAGTGGGAGAGTGGGATTGAGCCCTATACTGGCATGTCTAAGAAACAATGGAATGTTCTAAAATTGTATTACGATTTTGTGATAGTGATGAATTGCCTAGCTTTCTTTTTCTCACTTGTGTAACACCCACTGTACAAATCAATTGTCTGCATTGCTAGTAGCCTGGTGCATTGAATAGGGAACACATGCGAAATTGTTGGGAGGAGATGAAACCAGCAGTGAACTGGGAGCAACATGTTTGTCCATGGTCAGGGGAGCAACCAAAATGTGTGACGATGGGAGAGGCTCAACACCCATGTGGCATACATACCCATTGGTTTTTACCTGTTTAGCACTCCTACCATGTAACCCACCTGGGAGGGTGTCAACACCCATTTGGCACCCACCTGGTTTTTGCCTGGTACCCCCTTAGCTGGCACCAGGGAGGAATTCCCATCTGAACCCCCAGGAGCAATCATTCAAATTAAGTAGTCCATGGAGGTATGAACTGTTATGGAACGATAATTGCCGTGTTAAGAACTCAAACATGAAACAAAACCATGATGGATTTTGAAGGGAGCTTCAAGAGAATAAAAACAAATACACTTCAATATTGATTAAAATACACATTTTCTTTCTCATTCTATTGTAAGTGGATGTTAGTTTATGTATTCTAACCATTTGCAATCAAACAGTAGTTTTATTGCACGTTGAATGTCATTAAAGTATGAATTTATCAGTGTTTACATTGATCGGACTGCGCTCCTAACTAAGTGTTGATTATTCACTGCTTGGGGCACTAGTTTTTCGACCGGTAACCATTGCGGCGAATGGTAAAATGGCAGAGCGAACTCTCCTGTAGTAGTACACTCCTTGACTACGGGTTGAAACATGACAGATTTTTCTTTCCAAATGGAGAGGCCTCTCAATCTCTCGATTTTGGGGCCGAATATCAGCGCTATTCCCCTCTCAAAAATATTGAAAAATCTTGTGAAATTCCCCCCAAAGAGGCCTAAAAAATTCCCCTATTGATTGAAAATTTCCCTTCGAAGTTCAAATTACCTGTAACCACACAGGTGACAATTTGAAAGAGCACAAATTGGTACTTGAGACAGAGCTTATGAGAGCTTGCAACAGGGCGGGGGTGCTGATGATGGTGATCGGGAGGTAGATTTTCCCCTCACTTGCCGGCAAAGAAATTCTCCCAGTCATGCACAGGAACCTTCTGCTCAAATGAATGAGGCCCCTGAAGAACTATGAAAACTTGCTCTGTCAAGTTAACTGAAATAGAGCACTAAAACGAGGTTATGCTTTGGACGGACAAATTAGGTGTTTTAATTTTAAAATTCAACTCGGTCCAGATTGATATTTGAAACCTAACACATGAATGCATATTGGGAGAGGGTGAGCTATATGATGCATCGTTGGAGGTGAGCTATATGATGTATATTGAGAGAGGGTGAGCTATATGATGCATATTGCAAGGCTTGGAATTGTCCGCGAATTTTCGCTTTTTCTTTTAGTTGATCCGTGTATTTTTGTTATATTTCCGTGGAAAAATCGGATTTGCCATAAAAGTATTGCGGTAAATTGGTTTCTCAACGAGGCGTTGCTGACGACTCGAAAAGCGGAAACTACTCTTTATGTTTCGGAGGAACGAAAGTTGTAATTGTGGATCACAGGAGCTCAAATTTGCCCATGACTCGTAACCATATATAAGAAACATGTGCCTGGAATAGTGTGGAGTAGACTGAATATTTCGTGGAAGAAGTGGATAAAAGAAATGGTCAATGTCTTCACAAAACAAGTTTAAGCTCTGTAAACTTTGAGAGAGGAACAATTACGGAGTGCTTGGCCAAGTCGCCTTGGAGTCCAAGTTGGACTAAGTTGGAGTCGGAGGACTGACTGAAAACAATGAAACACTACAATTAATGCTTCCTGAAAGGAAATTCAACCGTAACCATTTATTTGTTGGATTGGAATGGTGGGATGTGAGTGATGTATGAAATTCTTAGGTTTAATCCCACATGCACGCGCGTTGCCACTGGCTGCTAGTGATATGCCCGACCGCCTGAGTGTGATTTTCTACATGCCGCCTAAACGGGATACAAAGTGCTATTTCATTACTGCAAATGTGTTTTAAAATGCCTTATATGCAATTCATTATGACTTTTGTGTTTTTTTGTGACTCGAGTTTTGCAGTTCGAGAGAAGTGATCACGTGACAGATTCTGAATGATCTGATTGGTCTAAGCCATTGTTTACAAATTCTGCCAGCCTATTTTCAGTGTCCTGGTAGTTATTTCTTGTCACAAAGTTTCTCCTACACCAGTGTAGCTTATGAACAATTAACTCCTGTAATTGCTGTTTGAAACTGAAAAGTTTGGCCAACTTAGGATTGTGATTGATGCATTCTATAGTTTAAAGCATGTTATTTTTGACTTTCAATTTTCCATGCTAACTATTGGGGTATGAGCCACAGGTTTTTGTCTTGACTTTTTTCCATTTGCGTTGGAATTAAATTGTTCATTGGAATTAAATGTGTATGTATTTCAGGCTTTCTAGATAATCTATGGATCGATTTTCAATTTTTTTTTGTAATTTTGCATCGTAATTAAAATTGAAAATAAATTTTCAGGTCTCCTTGCAGCAAATCAAGAATAAGCTCCCGCTACTCACACTGCAAATTTTTCATCATTATCTATATTAATTTAATTTTAAAATTATCTTTTGTTGCATCTAATTGCCTTCATTGGTGTTGCTGAAATAGATGTCAGGTACTGCTAAGATGAGTGTGTTTTCCCAACACGACATAGAAACAGGGCATCTAGTGATACTAATGTTTACTTTCGATCAGTTGAGGTATGGTTTAGATTGAAAGGTGTATCTAGGGTCGCAAAAATTTCCTCTTTTTTGTCATGGGTCATTCCAAGCCCTGATATTGAGAGAAGGTGAGCTATATGGTGCATATTGGGAGAGGGTGAGCAAAAAGATGGATATTTAGGAAAGGATGACTTAGATGCTGCATATTGAGAGAGGGTGAGCAATATGATGCATATTGAGAGAGGGTGAGCTATATGATGCATATTTGGGAAAGGATGAGCTAGATGGTGCATATTGAGAGAGGGTGAGCTATATGGTGCATATTGAGAGAGGGTGAGCTACGTGATACATATTGGGAGAGAGAAAGCTATATGATGCATATTGGGAGAGGGTGAGCTATATGATGCATATTTTGATGCTAAGCGTACAGGTAACATGTCGAAGGGTACCAGTCGCTTGCGTTGAACCATAAAATAGTATCTGTCTGAAATTCTAGGTATTAAAAGCAAGAACTGAAACCTTACATGACTGTCAAGTCCTAACATCTATAGTGGCCTTGGAATCATGAATGAATAAGTTCAAAGTCAATCTTCTAATGCAGTAACACACTGCTGTTATGTAGAAAATGACACCGGCTGTACTTCGGGAGCAAGTTTTCGGTAATACAGAATTTGTTAAATGCACGACACTTGTCATTGTTCACAGTCTTTATTCCATTACGTTCATACTTTCGCAACAAAACTCTACTCTCAACTGAACATAGATACAGTAACTGACCTAGCGACATAATTAAAATGTTTTGTTCCGAAAGTACGAACTTAACAGAATAAAGACTGTGAACAATGAAAAGTGTCGTGCATTTAACAAATTCTGTATAGCAGAAAATGACACCATATGCAATTGTACTGCCAGCGTGATGGTCAAAAAGATCCGAAATACACAAAAATACCATGAGAATTTTGCAACTCTGGGATTTGTGGGAACTCAACGTCACAGCTAAGAACACAACCATGACGATCCAAGATGACATAAGGCGGGACCACAGTTTTTGCGCAATGTCTAAAAATGTATGAATCCATGTGAAGTCTATCTTTTAACGCAGCAGCACACATTTGTACTCAGAAAATGATGCTGCAGTCAAATGCATCACAGGAGCATTTTCGTGAGACTGAGGGTGGAAGACTGAAACTGATGTAAATAACACAAAAGAAGGATCATGCAACCCTGGAATTGGTGGCAACTCAATGTCACAGGCAAGAACACAACACCGCGATCTAACATGACGAAAGGGGACAACCATATTTTCCTGCAACCTCTGTCAATCTTTTAATACAGCGGCACAGTTGTTACTTATACAGAAAATGATGAGGCTGAGAAGTGCCCTTCAACAGACTTGTGCTGTATATAAAACCAGGATATTGCACGGCATTTAACACTTTACAATACTTTGGCTGAGACTGTTGTGGGCAGGTTTCAAAAATGAGTTGGGTCACACATCAGATGGCTTATTCATACCTCGATCACGGTCGAATGGTGAGTCGCGTCTGATAGGACTTCTACTTCGGTCACGCCTCAGTGGATCTCGGAAATACTCATCAACAGTCATTGCATTCTCGATTGGCTGTCCATGGCCATAGTCTATCACTTCTGGTTTGATGGGTTCCAAAGGTGGCGGGGTCGGCACCCTTCGTAAGGACTCTGCAACCAACACACTTGACATAACGAACTGCAGGAATTTTTGTCAGCTCGTATCAAGTCACAAAATGAGACCTGGAATTTCCAACCTATGCGAGCGGAGTTTTTACACTTCTTGGCAATTACCTAGCAAACATAAAGCAACTCTTGTTAATCCGAACATTATTTGGTTGTCGCCAAATTTAAACTCAAAAGAACACTAACCTACTGTAGAACAGCCCTCTCAATGACTTGTAAGCAAGTGGCGTGAACATGGGATATACAGAAGCGATCTTTGACGCATTTCATTGGCTAACAAATTTGGCCACTTTTGCAAATTTCTTGATTGGCCTAGGAAAGTTTCAGGCCACTGCATAACACGAGATAAAACATAACAAAACAGCAGTGTTTCTACTAATTCTTAATCAATCAACTGACCAAACTTTGTGGTAGACAAATATGTTTATTTTTCACGTAACATGTCCTAATTACATGTACCAAATATCCACAATATCTCTGATATCGCACTGCGGCACTTCTCGGTCCCATTGTTAGCGCGCAAGCGGTGCCAGCAGACAATCGTGACTTAGAGATGTGCATCTCCATTTTTATTGCATAAGAGCCAAAGTGAAAATGACAACCCTATTAATCGCCAAACGACGACCACATTTTTTACTTTCAGTTGCCACGAAATTCTCAGATCCCTTTACTTGTTTCTGGGGTGAAATATGATTTGTCTTTCACACGTTGCCAACATAAAGTGTAGGGCTAATCCAGCGATTCAATTGTGTGAACTCGGGTACGCACCACTTCAAAGCTGCACATCAAAAGAGAACAGCAACAGTCCTCAATGAAACAGTACACCGTTTTGGCTCTGTTAAGCACCCGGGTGATAGTGGTTTATTTGAAAATGAACTCATAGATTCCCGGCGGTTACAAAAGACCCAATGCTTTACGGTATTCCCCGGGACTGATATAACCAAGAACTGGATATTTTCCTATTCCAATGCATCCTGAGGTCGATGTTCCCTAAAGCCTATATCCTATGCCCGTAGCCTGCTATTGCAACTAAACGGATGCAAAATTGTGGTTAGCAAACTTATTATTCTTCTCTTCATACACCCCCCTCCCGGCATCTTTTCGGTCCCCGTATCACCATCACCGTAAAATGTTCAGACTTCAATAGTTCTGGCGGAAGCAGGCAATTACAGTAAAACAAAATTATTCCGGGTGGCTAAAAAGGGTACAGTGTAGGTGGTACCTTTATCTAGAAAGTCCCCCCTACTAAATGGAGTTTGCATCACAAAATCATATTATTATAACGTTTCTTACGACTGCAGTCTTTTAATATTTTTATTACCGCAAACACTCAGGTTAATGACTATGCTCTCGCACAAACCTACTCCCTACCCTTGAAGTGTTTCATACAAGCGCTCACTGATCTACTAAGCGTTCCCCTTCAACTTTTGAGAATTTCCAATTAAGCGCCCACAGTTCAGGCTAGCGCCCATCATTGCACACTACAAATGACGCAGCCTATACACAACAAATTCAGTTTTCATTAAAACGTCTTTTCTCAATATGTAACAACCGAAACCGGCTTTGTTTTATACCTCCGAAAGAAAGTTTAGCAGAAGTGACATGTAAGTCGTTTTGTGGCTGACCTATTTTTCCCGTACTTGAAACGTATTGAGGAGCAAACTCGAATTACCCGATGGAAACCCGCATGGAGTTGAGAATTATTTCGAGGCTTTTCATTTCATGGAAAACTGATGACTACGTAAACAGCATAAGAATTACTTTTTTGTTGTGAATCTTGCACTGAATTGTTCACGCGCATCCCAATACGTCATTCGGTTAGAGCATCATTTCAGGGATTTTTTTCGACAGATGTTTTTCAAACGTCAAGTTGCCAAATTTGGGCTGCGAACAAAAAGTGGAGGGACTTTGAACTCCAAGTTAATTTGGATCTTTAACGGCTTTGAAGACAAATAGTAGCAGGTCAGACCTAGCAAAATCGTCGATACTTTTTCAACGGGCATTTTTTCCTTTTCACATTGCAAACTTAGCTACTCGAATGCACGTGTCACTTGGAGAGCACTAATTCAACATTCATGTCTGCAACTTGCCTTGCGCTCTAGAGCCTTTCATGAAGAACAGTAATGCCGTACTTGCATAACGAACTCAATTATACAATCTGAAATTTGTGAGTATTTAACGCTGCAGGTAAGAACAGTTTCTCAATGATCTAAAAAATCAATTTTGGCGCGTAAAAAGGGCGGGAAAATTTTGCAACCTGGCATTTATGAATGCGAGCTGGATTTTGAAAATGCGACCTGGGATTTTAAGTGTCGAGCCCTGGACAGCAAGGCTAGCCAACTACACAGTGAATATTACTTGGTGTAACTGACAATTGTTGTCAATCTCAATCTCAATAAGAACATTGGCCAACAACATAATGAATACCAGTACGCATAACTATGACAGTTGTTGTCACTTTTAGTCTAAAACAACATTGGCCAACCACACAGTGAATACCACAACATTACAGCGTTCTGTCGTTCAGTAACTTTTCCAGACGTGAGGGGTGCTGAACATGCGATAACATCTGGCACTTTTGTTATCTGCCTAGCTCAGTCTTTTGTCACGTATGATAACAAGCAGGCCAATTAGCTCTCAGGCTTCAAAGGAAATGTATGGTGGTTACAGGATATTACTGAACGCGTATTCAGAACACAGTCAAACCGAATGCGTTGGTAATCCGTTTGGACAGAATAGATTGTCTTAAATTCTGTTGTAGATGGGCGATTTTGGTGATTCAAAAACGTAACATGATCAGCCTTTGACCAGGAATTCAGAAGTGCTATTGGTTTAAGCTCAAATATGTTATAATTTAACTTTCATTTTTATCAGCCCAGCCCAGTCAGGCTAGATACGATCTGATCGGAGATTAGAGAAATAATCGAACCAAAGAGCACAGGCCCTCCAACCATAAATGCCAGAACGGAGTTACTCAGTCGAGTCAGATATTGGCTACGGGGGTAAACTTCCCAACTTGTTGTTGGGCTATAGAATCGAACAAGTTGGGAGCAACGGGGTGTCGCCGTCATGACATGTAACTCTGTTATTGTGACTCTCAACTCCTTTCTTGCCAAAACATTTCTAGACAGGCTTTAGTTTTATGCTATACTGCAAAAAAGCAATGTACACTGTTGATATGCCTCCCCTGTGCCCATCACAAATGGTGAAGAAGAGACCATTTCTTCAAGTAATTCCACACAATAGAGTGAACAAAACCTGTCAACTTAAACTTGTATTTACAGAGTGCAGTCTATGAAAGTCATGTAAACATTGGCATCCTGGCAGATATGGGATTTCAAAAAAAACCAAAGGTGCAACAGTGGGGGCATTGCAGCATTCGGATCCATACAACTATCGGCGGCACTCCAGCTCACCAATTTAATAAAAACTCATTTGACATAACTATACTTCAAGGGTTTGGTAGATAGATAGGCAGATTATCAAAGTGAATCCTAGTTGCCACTATGGGCAATATTGGACCCACTAGATGTAACAATTTACACAATTTTGTTGTAGGTGAACAAATTAACAAAAACATATGAAGTATAACTTACCAATAGGAGGTGGCCGCATGTAAGGATCTGAAAAAAAGTAAAATCCATGTGGGAGGGGAAAGCACAAAATGTGTGTGGAAAGACCATGTACACCAAACCAAATACTCATGCATTCACTAATGTCAGTAGAATTTGTTCTACGCAAAAATCCATTACCTAACTCCTGATAGCATTGTACAGCACACATCACGAATTTTTGTCCGCCCGGTCGGAAATTGGTCGACGACTGGCCGTCGACCGGTCGGCTAAAAATTAGCCGACCAGCAGTCGCCCGCAGTGCCGACTCATAAGGCGACTCCCCAGCCGACCCTTCAGCCGACCGTCCAGATGGTCGGCTGCTATTTTTAGGCTAGAGTAGCAGTTGTGTAATAGGTTGTCAGGCTGATACCACTTTGCGTGTCGATGCATATTCGTCTTAGCACAGGGTCAAATAAATTAACCTAGTTTTACTGTCTCGGTTACATGAGTTCACGTCGCTTGCGTAACACCACTAATTCGAAAGTTGAAGGCAAGCGGTAATAGTAAACATTGGATTATGGACAATGCAACAAGTTTTGGATGTAAAACGTGAAAGTTTTCTTTACATTTGATCTTTAATTTGACTCGTGACGTTAACAAGTTGTAATAGATTGGTTGCTTCCCGCTCAATACAACGCTGTAGTCATTTTGTAAACGCAGCTATTTTTCGCAGTCTTCGACCACAATTGATTTTGTTTGTGTAACGCCAAACTGCATCTTTTTGCGTTTTTTAAGTTCTTCACCGATCTCCTATCACGCGCCCATGATGATGGATTAGTGAGTGAGTTGTTACACCGCGAAGAGCTCTCACTCAGGGGATTTTATTTTCATAGCATTGACCCTTGCAGTACTGGCAGACGCGAAGTTCACGGTCCACTATGCCCTAAACCCACGGACTTCGATACATCTAACTTCGAAATCATACTATGGTTACGATTTCCACGAACTAAGACGGTGACATCAAACACAGAATGACCACTGTTGAGGCTACAGCCAATTGTAGCTTTGCGCATTCTGTTTTCATGTATCGGTAACGTTAAAATCTGGGCTAGTTACATGTACACGTAGGCCCCTATCAGTTGGTCGTTCATGTTGTTCCAAAATGAATATTTTCTGTCAACAACATATAGACAAATTATGTAACAAAAACAATTGTGAACGGGAAGATGAGAATACTTGGTGAAGAGGTGTCTCTGCGCGGCATATGTGCGTGAATTTTTGGTAAATCGATTGCGATGGCAAAAAATGATGGAAAATACTTCAACGTGCACTTTTGAGAAGCAAAGCGTCTGGTGGTATTTATAGCGTATGATCTGGTCACCTTAGGTAATACGTGACGCTGAATGAGAAGTGGAACCTACATGTTAGGCGCGAAAATAAAAAATCATGCTTGTATCGCCCCTCCCCCCCTCCTCCCTGGCTTTTGCACATTCTAATGAGTCACCACTCGAGATTTGGTTCCGTTTCAGTCCTAAAATCGCAGAATAATTCTTCTGTGCTCAGCTGTAAGAAAAAATACAATTCTTTGAAACGGTGCTCAGTCTTAAAAAAGTTTCCAGCATGAGAGCGCTTTATCAGAAATGCCAAGCACACGCAGCGTTGTGAGACAGAGACGTTGGCGTTTCCGTATGTCCACAAAAGTGGCGTTTCCGTATTTCCACAAAAATGCTTTGAGCAGTGTGTACAAATTTGTTAATTTCGCTTTTCTACACTGACAACTATGGTCAACACGGTGTTTTAAAAAAGTACAGTTTTGAGGGCATTTTCAAAAATAAATGTTTGGTTGATGAATTCAGCGAATCGGTGCCCACGGGCAGAAAACGTATCTGCGTAAAGAAAGAGTTGCGTTTTCAAAACATTCAGAGCATGAGCTCAAGGACTACCAGAGAAAGAAAATAAAACCGAATACCAAACAGAAACTTGCCCAATGAATATATAGCTCTTGGAAAACTGTTACCCCGAAGAAATGTGCAAAATACGAACGTCATTTACGGAAGGTTGTACCACGGGATAGTAAAAACACTGTGCTGTGCACTAGTTAGCTGAATGGAAAGCTGAAGCGGAAACATCCAGAACACGCATTTTCTATTCAGGAATTGAAATCTCTGTAGAATCAAAAACAATGGGCAACCAGGATTTATTGCCTCAGAAAACTTATCACGCCAGGAGAGAATTGTTTTCATGCCTGGAGACTACGTGATCACCCATTATGCAATGATGACAATCCAGTGTGTACCTATACATTGGCATCTATTGTAACACGTGGATTAGATGAAAGAAATTCAACCGCATTTCCAAGATAATATGTCTCGTTGGCAAGAGGTTGAACATTTAGCCCTTGTTTATACCTACAGTCCGGACATTATCACTTTGAAGGATCAATGCTTGGGGATGGTGACGTGGTGTTCTAGCGTGTAAAGTTACTGACGTGGTAAGTTTTTGAACCTGACTTATTAAAGTTTCAGTTCAGTCGTATTTTATTTTGATCCTGAAGTGAAGAATTTTTGGTCCTCACTTGATAAATTATAGGTGCTGATGTGATAAATTTTTAGTCTTGACGCAGTGAATTTTGGTCTTGATTTGTTGTTTGGTCTTCTGTGTGAAAACAATCTCAATGTATTGGATTGTTTTAAATCTTGCTTAAGAAAAAGTTCTGGTTTTGAGATATTTATTTTTGGTCCTGGAGAGTTAACATGTTTTGCTTGGTTTTAATCTTGCATAGAATATATATGTCGTTAAATGTTTCTACTTAGGCCTTCCATAAATGTGGGAGAGCAGGTTGTGTAGCATCATACACTGTAACTTCTTATATAAATCTTGGTTTTTGTGATTTAGTAATACAATGAAAAATGAGTAGTTGTGGCTTCTTGTGAAACACTGTATCCTTTGTATATGCCTTTTGTAGATGGCTCAGTGTGATATTATGTAAGCCTTATTATCCTCTAGGGCTTAACAACTATATATCTTTATCCATGCCTGTAATAGAGGTACTCCTGGGATCATCAAGCATGTGTATGTTTTTAGTCTAATGAGGCGTGCTTGGAATGTACAATAAGTAATCATACTTTTGCAGTGGTTCAGAACAAAGGGATTCATTAAACCTAGTAAAAATTTTTGCAACTCCTGATCTGCATATTAGACATGCATATTGCATTATACCTCATCAGAGTAAAACTTGTTATCAATCATAGTAGCAATAATTATTTTTATCATTGCCACAAGACGTTAACAAACGCAGCCAGTGTCTGTAACTGTTGTGTCTACATTGCTGATGAATTAAAGTCGGTCTAATTCCATTTTTATGTAACTGATTCATGCCAAAGGTTTGAAATTGCACCCCCTTAAGAGCTTTGACTTGCCCTGGTGATCACTAGAATCCGATGCAATAAACTTATAGAAGTTATTTTTAACCAGTGTAATAGAGCTGAAAATTGTGTGCATTTTCGTTTGCGAGAGTGTTGTTTCTGAATCACTGGGTTAATAAATTTCCGCTCTACATGAAAACACAGACTACTTTTTTTAGGATTACATGTACCAGGTTACCCCGAAAATATTATTTTCAAAGTTTTACCCCTTGGAGTATACACGAAACGCCAAGTATTGCGTTCTTACGCCAAAGGGCTCGGAATGCTCTAGCCTTGGTGCGAAGCTGTTTACTAAATTAAATATACAAATTTGCGCCGTTGTGGGTAAAAAACTGACCGAATAAAATCTTCCTAGAGTAATCTAAATTATTTACCAGCGTTGCAAAAATTGGTTTTCTACAATTATTCTGCTGTTAAAATTAAGGTGTGATCTTTTGCGTCGACTTTCGACGCAATGAAATATTGCGTCACCTATTAGCCAGTTTGTTTTTCCCAGATTCTTCAATCAAATGTTCTCCCTCGAGGTTGCGTAAACGTCACAACAAATGATCAGAATTGGTTTCACTTTATTATATGTTTTTGGAATTTTGATATCAATGAACCGAATTTTAGAACAAATTTTGCTGAGATGTTGTCATCATCCAATGGGAGATAATGAAAATATTTTGGAAGTGGCGCGTGTCACGAATGAACTCTTTTCAAAACGACGACATATGTTTTTTCGTTACAAAAGGCAGAGAATTACGCAAGAAGATGACGTCGGATGTTTTTCCCTTAAACGGCCATAATGGGCAACTTGAATACCAATTGACTTCCTGATTTTGCATGCACACTCGCAAGTCTTGAGCTCATGTTGATACACGCTTCACGACGAGGTGACAAGCGTAACTATCCGGGCTGTGTGAAATTTCGAGGTCTGTTTGAGCTCAATACGCAGTGGCACCTTGCTGTATTTTGAAAATAGTCTTCATACAGCTAGCTGGCTAGTTAGGAAGGCTCTAGTTTCGAAAAGATTTTTTACTGCGAAAGTGACAACAATTTCAGAATTATGATGAATGATGGATGACACTATAAACCGATCACAGGCTTCCGTTTTCATGCGCCCATGATTTAATATCGGCGCTATGTTCAAACCGTTGTTTATGTTGTTCCTAAAATAAACTTGTGATCTATTGCTCTACCAACATATTAAGAAATTATACCGAAATAAACAAGAGCAACGCAGAGCATTGAAATGCGCCCACAATTGCACCGTATACGGTATACTTCTAGGGTTGTTTATTGGTACCATAAAGTGGCCAGTAGAGGGCATATATGTAGTATGTTGTACTTTGCAAAATGGAAAGGCATGGTCATTGTCTCAATAGGCTAGGGGCAAAATGTGAGTGATCTTCATAATACAAGCACATCCTATACATCAGTTGCTTAAAGCAACACAAAAACATAGAATTAAAAACAAATTTACCACCATAAATTTAGTAAAGATCCTGCAAACGGTTTGGGAGATACAGCCATGGGCGCAAAAAAAACTGCCACTAGGAGGCGCCACAGTAATCAAAGTCATGGGAAATTCAGCGTCAACCGTCCTCTTCATAGTCAGAACATACATGCCCAATTTTCACAATCATACTTAGAGCGGTTTGATTGATAGAGGGGTGGACGCCAAAAAACAGACTCAAAAACAGTAAAAATGGCTACTGCGTGTCGCAAACTAGGTCGAATCCATCTGAAAACGAGACGATAGCATCATCGCACTAATAGGTGCCTACATACCAAATTTCATGAAAATCCGTTAAGGACTTTTGAAGATACAAAGGTAAACGTAAAAAAATAAAATTGCCACTAGGGGGCACACTGGTAGTCGGATCTGTCCAAAAGTCCTCATCGTTTATTGTTAACATCATATAAATACACTTATTAAATTTCGTAAAGATCCTGGGAACAGTTTAGGAGATACAGCAATAGGCTCAAAAAAAAAACTGCCACTAGGAGACACCACAGTAGTCAAAATAGTCGGAAAATCATCGTCAACCGTCCTCTGCATAGTAAGCATATACATGCCAATTTTCACAATCATCCTTTGGGCGGTTTGGTTGATAGAGGGGTGGACGCAAAAATACAGATTCGAAAACAGTAAAAAAGGCCACTAGGTGGCGCAAACTATGTTGAATCCATCTGAAAACGGGAGGATAGCGTCATCTCACTAATAGGTGCCTACGTACCAAATTTCATGACAATCCGTTCAGGACTTTTGAAGATACAAAGGTAAGCGTAAAAAACTAAAATTGCCACTAGGGGGCACACCGGTAGTCGGATCCGTCCAAAAGTTCGCACATGCCGTCCCATTTATGAATGGAACATATGTGCCAAATTTCATGAACGTATGTCAAAGGGTTTTGGAAATAGAGCAGCGGACGCCGGACGGACGCCGCCCGTACGGACGGACGGACGGAGATGACGGCATAATGCGTCCACATATAAATATGTGGGCGCATAACTATAATTATCTGTGGTAAAGCGCAATGTACAGCGTGATGAAGTGATGATCAAGAGCAATATCGGATGAGCGCAAATGCCCACTGCTTGTTGAGCATTCCGCGACATGAAAACACTTGAGGCCGTAAATTATCCAGTGTTGTATTCTGATTTATATGCAATTTTACTGTAAATTTCAAATTTCGTGCTTGTTTTATGCATAATGTACTGTATAAAAAGTCTCATATCTAAAGTTAGAAATTATGCTTCCGCGATATCACTTAACGTTTGATTTTACCACTCCGTCATTAATTCAACATAAAGTTTCAGGCTGGTTTAATGTCACGCACTTCGTACTTGTAGGTTGATTCGATTTTACCTCCTTTTAATAGTTGAACAAAAGTTGAAAAACCGATGCCAAGACCGAGTTGCCACTGGTAAACGAACAGCGAAAGTTAAATGTTTGTTTGTCCAAAGTTCACCCGCTAAGTCATAAAATGGTAATTGCCGACCAAGGACACGCTTAATCCGAATTGGTCGTCTACGCTAGGCGACCACTCAGCCGACCCAGGGGCCGATCACAGAGACGACTCAGCAGACGGCTCCTAGCCGACCGTAGTTGGTCGGCTGCTGGTCGGCTAGACGACCGGTCGACGGCCGGTCGTCGACCAATTTCCGACCGGTCGGACAAAAATTCGTGATGTGTGCTGTATAACATTTTACTGTGTTCCCACAAAATATGGTGGCTTTGCCCATATTGGTCCAGCCTAAGTTCTTAACTCTTTCACCTCCAAGTAACTGTTGGAAATTTTGTCCCAGAACCCCAAGTAACTTTGCAGTCACATAGGCTGAATTGAGGTGCTTGTTTTCAAAATTCCATAGACAATCCAATTATCAGGATTGAATTTCAAAGTGTGATGCACCAAATTGTAGGGAACAGAATGAACGTTATCCGCGATTTCACCAAAATCAAAGAGTCTCAGAACTCCCGACAAAAGAGAAATAAATGGTATGAATAAAGGATCCTCCAGAAAAAATAATACGTAGGACCTGTCTCAGATTGTACAGTTCTCTGTTCCCTGTAAGTAGACTAAATCAATCACGAGTAACAGCGTAACATACATTCGAAATTACCCGGGACCATTTACAAACAACAACATTTTGTTTCTCCTTACAAACTTTGTAGAATTCCTTAAATGATTAAAACTGAGGTATTCACCAAGATGGACCTGAGAAGTAATAATACGAACAGTATTTTCCTTAACTCGGACACGGATAGTGCATACATCACGACAACATCCTTTTTGAAATTCATTATCATGTTCGTATTTGAATAAATTCTAAAGTCTTGTAATTGGTTTTCTACAAATAAACTCGTAGAAAACGATAATGGATTTAAACCTTTTGTTTACATATTCTGTGATTAAAAACGCACCACTTGTGTAGGCTTACTGTTCACAGTTGTCATCAAAGCAATCTAACCTGACGAATATAAAACAAAGTTTCAATACATATCATGCAAAAATAATAATTCTGTAAAAATTCCAAACAGTCTCCCAAATTTCGGACACCTAAATCCAACCACAAACAGAATTTTTGATTCTGAAATTTGGCAAACGGTTGAATTTGACATTCACCCCTATTTCTGAAATTTCAGACACATCGATTTTAGCGGCATTGGCCATTACTATCACATTTGAGACAGCACTTTTCCGCATGAAAGGACTTAAATCTTGAAATTCATCAAGCAACAGAGTTACATATCATTTAAAACTGCTGCCGATGTAATGTAATTGACTGATGTCGCACCATAGGCGGATTTAGTAGNCCCCCCCCCCCCCTTGGCTGCCGCAAAAAAAAATAAAACAGTAAGAGCGTAGGGAAATGTTGAGTTTATTAATAAACCCCAGTAATTAAAATTATACGGATGAAAAAGGATTTAAATGTGTGCAGTTTTAGTGTTGGGGGGGGGCTCAAATCCAATTTCAAGTGTCAAATTCGGAACACGGCTTGTTCGTAACAGAACTATGGCTACGTATATAGGCTCTCCCGCGATATCCCAAGCGACCGGCAGGGGCGCTGCGCACTACGACTTCGTTTCCGTCGTCTTCTCCACTGTGCAATGAAGAAAATTTACTTCATTTTTTAAAGAAAATGGAACCTGGGTGACGATGAAAAAACAGAAGCTGCTGGTAAGATGTGAATTTTAATCGAAGCCTTAGTGGATCACTCAGAAACTCGTAATATTCTCTTTGTCAAACCTTATCTTAAGACGATTTCCAAAGCAATGCCGTTATTATTGCCAACACGAATAACGGATTTGGTCTTTTGGGCATTCGAAGACTATTTTAAATACGACAAATTTGTTAAGAATTGATGGCACAAAATATAAAACGTGTAATAAGCATTACAAAAAGAAACAAGAGCAACGCAAAGCGTTGAAATGCGCCCACAATTGCACCGCATACGGTATCCTTCTAGGGTTGTTTATTGGTACCATCAAGTGGCCAGTAGAGGGCATATATGTAGTATGTTGTACTTTGCAAAATGGAAAGGCATGGTCCTCGTCTCCTCAACAGGCTAGGGGCAAAATGTGAGTGATCTTCATAATATAACCACATCCTATACACCAGTTGCTTAAAGCACCACAGAAACATAGAATTAAAAACAAATTTACCAACAAACGAGATTAGCACAGCATTAGAATGCCAGAATCAAATTTCTACTTGGAACTTTTCCTTCATAGTCACGAAGTAACACAAAGAACACACCTGAAGAAAATAAAGAGGTCAATGTAAAATACTAAAATTGCCACTAGAGGCAAATACTAAAATTGCCACTAGAGGAATACCGGTAGTCAGAATCATCCTAAAGTCGTCATGGTCCGTTGTCAACATCACATAAATACACTTGCTAAATTTAGTAAAGATCCTGCAAACGGTTTGGGATACAGCCATGGGCGCAAAAAAACAAAACTACCACTAGGAGGTGCCACAGTAGTCCAAATCATCTGAAAATCATTGTCAGCCGTCTTCCTTATAGTAAACACATACATGCCAATTTTCACAATCATCCTTTGAGCGGTTTGGTTGATAGAGGGGTGGACGCACAAAAACAGACTCGAAAACACTAAAAATGGCCACTAGGTGGCGCAAACTATGTCGAATCCATCTGAAAATGGGAGGATAGCGTCATCTCACTAACAGGTGCCTACGTACCAAATTTCATGAAAATCCAATAAGGACTTGTGAAGATACAAAGGTAAACGAAAAAAAGTTAAAATTGCCACTAGGGGGCACACCGGTAGTCCAATCCGTCCAAAAGTCGTGATCTTCCGTTGTTAACATCATATAAATATACTTACACAATTCCGTAAAGGTCCTGCGAACGGTTTAGGAGATACAGCCATAGGCGCTAAAAAAACAAAACTGCCACTAGGAGGCGCCACAGTAGTCGAAATCGTCGGAAAATCATCGCCAACCGTCCTCTACATAGTAAGCATATACATGCCAATTTTCACAATCATCCTTTGAGCGGTTTGGTTGATAGAAGGGTGGACGCACAAAAACAGACTCGAAAACACTAAAAATGGCCACTAGGTGGCGCAAAATATGTCGAATCCATCTGAAAATGGGAGGATAGCGTCATCTCACTAACAGGTACCTACGTACCAAATTTCATGAAAATCCAATAAGGACTTGTGAAGCTACAAAGGTAAGCGTAAAAAACTAAAATTGCCACTAGGGGGCACACCGGTACTCGGACCTGTCCGAAAGTTCGCACATGCCGTCCCATTCATGAATGGAACATATGTGCCAAATTTCATGAACGTATGTCAAAGGGTTTTGGAGATGGCGCAGCGGACGCCGGACGGACGCCGCCCGGACGGACGGACGGACGGAGATGACGGCATAATGAGTCCACATATAAATATGTGGGCGCATAAAAATAAGTAGTTAAACTGTGGTGGTGTAATGGTAACGCACGCGCTTTCTATCCACCAGGTCGTGAGTTCAAGTCTGGTACTTGCAGTTTTTCCTGTTTGACACATTCTCCGTGGGTTTTTTGTTTTTTTTCCTTTTTTCTTGGATAATACTTCAAGAATCAAGGAAAATGCTTGAGTTTTAGAGGTAAAAACAGAAAAATTTCCTGGACGGGAGGGTGGCAAACCCCATTCCAGACCTCCCCCCATTCGGTGCTATGCGCATCTACAATCGTGCTTCAGTTTGCGCAAATGCTTACAGCCGGACAAAATGTTGGACCCCACCTTGTGATATCCTAGATCTGCCACTGCGCACTTTGTAGTTATCGAGGCGGATCGCAGTCGAATCATTTCTCAAGCTTGATTGCGGTTTCATTATGCAAATAAACTGTAAATTCTCTGACTTTCGCGTAATTGCCACAGTGCCACGCATAGGCAGACTTAGGGGGGCCCAGGCCCTCCCCCTTGGCAGCCGCAAGCAAACTGAAAAAACCCCAGTGTGAAGCTTGAGGAAATATTGAGTTCAGTAACTAGGACTGGTAGCGCATGAGGGGGGGCTCGCATCGATAGATTTTCTGAACGGAAGGTCCACCACATTCCGGTCCCTACAACTTTCAGGCCCCTGTGCGCATACAATTGCACTTACCCCAATTTCCCAAGGCAACATGTCCCCCCCTTATGGTATCCTAGATTCGCCACTGTCACGCTATTTGGATTAACAGCTAAGTAATAAGCACCGGTGATGAGACTGGCATTGTGTTACCAAGTCAGATTTCAGGTTCACAGCTTCAATTTTTTTCTGTGAACCTGCAGCTCACTTAACTTCCTCCCGAAGCGGACCAGACCTTCACTTTGCCAGGCGCCCGAATCGCCAAAACGATGTTGTTCAGTGGCAAGTAAAACAAATTTTGTGAAATGCAAAAATCCACGTTCTCGTTAATGTCACCCAGAATACGTTAAAAATGTTCATGCTGTATATATATATATATATATATATATATATATATATATATATATATATATATATATATCTTTGTCTACCTACTCACATTCTATTTACTAGCCCATTTAGTATTCTACACGAAATGCTTCGTCTTTCTCGCACCAAGGTTAAGAATTTTGAAACCATCTAAAACAGTGTGTGGACCTATTAATCTTTAGTGAAAGTTGCTCCATTTGTACCTGTCCCATCACTTTCATGGATAGTTTGACCACTCATGATAGCGTGATTTGAAAAACGAAACCTGGTCCCGAAACGAAGTTCAATCTAAATCCGCCTACATGCATAAAATATAAATTGAATTCATTCACGAGCAGACGGCATTGTTACTGGGCTGGAGTGAACATGGGACAGATAAAATTCCAACAGCAGTATCGGGAATGCAAGGGCCGAGATTATCGGGACGAACCGCTTTTATAGTAAAGCATAATTAGCTGCATCCAAGTAGTTAACGCACTTGTAGCCGGCTACACGTGAACAGTCACTTGCGCTTGGTGGTGTTTTGCGATTAGAACTACGCAGGCTCTTCGGTCAAGTTGTAATCTGGCCTATTGCTATGTTTCAGAATAACAATTGCAAACTTTTATTGATTGAATATACATCAGACTCATAAAGCAACAGTTCTATAATTGCCAAATAAAAGTCCGGACCTTATTTACTTGTATCTCGTTGGCAGCTACGCTGTTTCGCTAGTCTATTTGAGTGACAGGTGACTAAGTATGTCGCACGTGCTGCCCCAGAAACAAAGCAGGGTAACATATAATACCTGCAGTTGCATCGTTTGCTTGGTTTGCGAACAGTTAACGTGAACTTCGTTGAGCACCAATGGATATTACGAATAATCAGTCAAGGCGTGTTACACGACAAATACATACATTATTTCCTATCACAAAGTTTGGTGAGTCACTCCTGTTCATAGTCAGCAACATCGCTGTTTAAGCTCGTGTGAATTTCTTGTCAGCAATAACGATCACTAATCTGCACGCAAGTTCAAATCGCCTAAAACTGCAAATGTCGGCACCCGATTGCATATGCCTAAATTCTAAGATTTCGGACACTGTCAATTTTTGCCGACTTTCTCATATTTCACGAATTTGGAAGGCCAATATTGCCTATTTCTAAAACTTCGGACAGGTTCTGACATTAGAAGTCAACGCTGAAGTTTATTACACGGTTATTAATGCGCGCGCAGAAAGATCGAGTTCTCAGCAACTTGAAAATGAGCAACATTCTTTCAATTAATTGGCAAATTTATCAAGAGAATGATGTTCATAGAGTATAAATAAAGGGTTCTGAATGGAGAATGTCCACATTTATTAACAAAACTGAACATCTGATTCAAGCCATGTAACATGCGTATTAATGCCTCAATGCTAAATGTTCACAAGTTTTTTTGTTTCTCGGCAAGTTGTGCATCAATTTTTGCCATTCGATGTCCGTATATGATGGGTTTTAATCAAGACTTAGTAATATGGAACTAAAATTTTACATAAATGCCTAAGTAGTTATAAAGGTGAATTCTACTGATATGTTCTCAAGGCCTTATCGATGATTATGTAATATTGCACAAGTGTGGTTGGCTGGCTCACTATAGAGCTATTGTTAGGAAGGCTTTGTCATGAGGGACAGCCAGCAAGGGAAAGGGAAGCAGTCCCTCCCTGAGCAGGCTGACCATCATGAGTACCTTTTTTTAACTCATTCCTCCCTGATCCCGCTTATGGCGTGACTGTTTATTTTCACTCAGGGTCTGATGCCGTCTGGAGGCGTTATCTAAGAATGTATCTCACAGGCGGATCACGCCTTCAGGAGGGATAGAAGGCAGCAATTTATTGGTTTAAGTTTAAATATATCTAGGGTATTCCCAGTTTTCTATCCAATGAGGATTGAGACACCATACTCTGTGTTAACTTCTTGTTTGTGAAGTTAATGCCTATTGGCTGTTATTTCTGGAATTTAGAACCATTTCTTCACAAGCAAATTATCAATTCAAGGAAAAACCAGGAAGCGTGTTAACTTTGTAGTGGTTGTTGTGGTAACTTTTGAAAGGTTATAAATATATTCCTCCCTGAAATATAGTATGTTTGTTTGATTTGAAGACTAGAATGAAGCTAATTGCCCTGAATTGTAGCCTAATTGGTGTTACATAACACTGCTGTCACCACTTAATCATCTGCTAGGGTGCTCCTGTTTATTTTATTTGAACTGACCTGAAACAATAACAAAATATTCAGTTACTAGGAACACTCTACTCTGTGACTAGCACTGTGCACACACTCACTTGAAATTGCTGCCTTGATATTATACGGACATCATCTCTGCTGCTCTCTCACAGTTCTTGAAGTTTTTATTATGGAGGATAGTGTGAATACTGATGACACTGGTCACATTTAGATACAGACTTCAGTGATTATGGATATGAAAGGGTGGATACCGATGGCACTCAGAGGTCAGATTTAGATACAGATTTCAGTGATCTAGTTTATGATGAGGATATGCTACACAGAAAACTTTCTTGACATGTTTTCTGGAAATTTAAATGGATTATTTGTAAACAAACGTCTCTGTTTCTGGAAAACAAAAAGTAAAACTACTTGTTCAACCCTTTATCGATATTGAACTTGGATAAATTTTATATCGACATGAAGCTCATTTACTCAAGATGTATTGCTGAAAATTTGGTAAGTATATGTTTACTAATGACTGAGTGATGAGGTTTTAATTATGTGCAGTGCTTGTGACCTAGTTCTGAGTGAAATACCCTCCGACTTCAAGGGGGTAGACATTCCACAGCTCAGCCAGGCCACTAAGCAATTTATTCCATATGGTGCTCAGGGTCGAATGAGTTAAAGTGATAGGTTGAAAGCTATTTCGTTGTAATTGTTAATATTATGTATACACATGTGTTGATTGTTAATAAAGTTTGCTTGAGAACCGCATTAACATTTTCTTTTTATTTCATCCCACAGATTCATTTATAATTCGTTTAAAAAACACTTCCCCACAAAATGTTGAGAACAGAAAATTTTCTATTTCGGCTATATTCCGAAAATACGTCACAACCCGGAGGTGAAAAAATCATTGCTGAGTCTGTCCACAGTATCCATTGTTGTGTGCCAAGAGGAGAACTAATTTGTTTTTTCTCGAATTTCGATGGGTTTTTAGATTAAACTGGTATGTCGGACCATTGTGTAGTTGGAGGCAGTGACAATATGCCACGGGCTGGGGTATCAAGTTTCCCACTGATTCAAGACTGCATCGCTAAATGCTAAGTCTTACCTCTATAAGGATCTCTGTAGGGATCCCTTCTGTCCCAAGAGTCTCTGAAGGGGTCCAGTTCAAGTGGTGTTGGGAATCTGGAAAACAAGGACCAAAAGATGTCTAAAACACTGTGAATAGAGGTCTATACTACTATTTAAACAAACAAAATTAGCTTAAAAGACTTAGCTATATTGTATTGGAAGAAAGTAGAAAATAAAATTAGCAGTCAATCTGTACCTCTGAGTCAAGTCTTCTTGTAATCCACCAATCATTTCTCTACAAATTATCTGGAAATGCTCTTCCCCCAGACAACACACAGAAAAGCCCCTTGTTGAGAACAAAATAGTACTGACACATGGTTACCATATGCCATTACGTAAATTTTCATTGATATCTGTTAACCGGCTCACTAGATACCATCCAGAAACACTATTCACCCAAACAACACATGAAAAGTAGCAGGTCAAAATGTTGCAGTGGACAAATCCAACCCCCAAAACAAAGGGTCTGATGCATTGTCATCAAATATGTCAGTTGTGTCTAGTTTTGTTGACATCCACCAATCGTTTTTCAGATATCATCCAAAATTGCTCTGTCTTCCCCCAAGCAACAGATGAAAACCCCTTGATAGCAAAATGTCCACCAGGTGGTGCTACAGTAGTCAAATATGTGATTTACATTGGCAGAAAAAAGGCAGACACCAAAAACAGACGAAAAAACAACTATGGAGGCCACTAGAGGGGAGTAAAATCAATTGAATCAGTCTGAAAATGGAAGTTATAGTTGCCGCTATAATAGAAACATATTTGACATATTTCATAAAAATCTGCCAAGAAACTTGACAGATAAAAATCACTACCAAGTTGCACATCAGTAGTCTCAGCCATCTGAAAATTTGCTTGTGCCATGCCATCCATGCTAGGAACATTAACAGTTAAAACTGTTAACGGTAAATAATTCTTAAAAGTTACAATTGTTCCTTATCACTTGTTTGGCTATTGGTACTTCATTAAATATTTCAGGATTAAGAATATCCAAGGTTGTGAGAGCATCTTTGTAAAAAGGGTTCTTAATTTTGCATTTTAGGGTTTTCAGTTGAAAATTGGATGAAAGAATGAGGACACCGCCAATACGACTGAAAAGATGCCTCGGGTATATCTTCCAACTTGCCTCATCCTCTGTATTAAAACGCTTGACCCAATTAAATAAAAAGTTTAATAACTTGATCAGTTCCATGTTAGGATATTTCAAACCACCCTCTTGATATGGCGAAATAGTCACAGTTTCTTTAATTTTTGTGGCTCATTTATTAAATAACCAAATAAATTCTCTGATACGTTCATTAACTTCACAAATTCTTTTTTGGCGATACCCACAGTTGACACCACATGAAAGAGTTTCGATAAATCCAAAGTTTTCGTAAGGAAGAATCTGCCTTTTATGGACTAATTTCGTATTTTCTAAATACTAAACAGGTCTTTAAAGTTTTTGAATTTTATCATCAAAATTGAGTTTTCAGCATCATCCCATTTTCCATCAAAGAATATTCCTAGACTTTCAATGGACTTTTGGGGCCAGCTGATTTCGTAAAGTGGTTAACAATTTCGGTCCATTGTTGAGGCAAACATCCCTTGGAATTTTTCAAAATTCAAATGGAGTCCAGATAATGTTCCAAAATAATCTAAAAGTCAAAAACAGTTATTGCCAGATTCTACGTCTTCAAAGAAAAGAACAGTATCGTCTGCATACCGTGCAATTTTGATTTCATGATTGGCTATTGTGAAGCCTCTAATTAATTCATTGCTTCTGATATGATGTGACGCAATTTTTGATTGCGATTACTTTAGTTATTAATTTAACATCACAGTTCAAAAGAGAGATAGGTCTCCAACAGCGAAGTTGCAACGCCGTCATATTGGAAATTGGTCAGAATGTTGCATTGCAGTTAAACCGGTAAACAAGTACGTCGGAAAGCGTGGGGGCGAACCGGCCACAGGGAGGTTATACGTGTTGTGTGCCTGGCTGATATAATACCACTTAGCGAGATAAAAAATTTAGTTACTACCTGTTTCCCAAGGATCAAGAACTGCGTTAAACATGGGTCACACACATCGGTAGAGCTGGTAGCAAAGGCCGACTTAGTGAATTCTTTGCGACTTCATAGCATAAAGTATGCAGCGCTCATTTTGAGGGCGGCAAGAAAACATATCTTGGAAACTGTCAACAATATTTCCCTTGAAAGAAACAGTAACAAATACTCCACGGCGGATGGTAGTGAAAAAAAGTTGTTTTTGCTTAACCAGAACCAAGCCAACATGGGCAATTTTGAGGATAACACCTCTGCACAATCACCGGTTCTGCGTCGACTCACTTTAACGTAAGCACAACACGCTAAGATAAAGCGTGCAGAATATTATTATTTATTTTCTACAAAATTGTGGTGCATTGCTATCAAAATTCGTTGTTAAATTACGATCATTTTTCAGAAAATTGTGCCGAGATCCCAGGACGAAATCTCCGTCACAGACAAATGCGTAGCTGCCGGTCTCGCAATCGTCGATAGGGCTTGAATTCTTGAATAAGAATACAGCTTCGACTCAACAAATTACCTGAAATCCTCCTCAAGTTTTCCAAACAGCATCTCTAAGATTTTTAAGTTCTTGTGGAGTCTGGATTAACTGCAGATTTAGTCCAAATCTGCGCTAGATTGTAGCCCGCAACACGAGAAAAATCTCTGGAGGAACGCACATGTTGTTGTCACATGACGTTTGTTTTGAAGTTTGTATGCGTGTGTGTGAGAGTAAACGTGCGTGTGCTTGTCATCAGAATTCATTTGCCAGAGTAAATGCGATGTAATGATCTAGGTGTGCATTATATCCAAAGAAATTAACTCGAGCAGTCAAGCAGAACGTGCTTTAATATTTAGCTTAGCACTTGCTGGCCTCACCTGCTAAAAAAACGTTCGAGAATTGTTTCAGTAAGACCGATATGTCACTCATTGAGTCGCCGGGTGAGTGGATGCGTGACTGTAGTGTAATAGTTATTTTTCGGAAGATTCGGGGTGTAAGGGTGCGAATGTGTTCACTATCAGTGGGTCATTTTGACTTAAAAAACACCAATTATGATTAGTTAAATAATTTCTCTTCAAAATAATGCAAAAGTATTTTAAGGTTATGGCTGGGCAGATAAGTGCAAATACGCACCAGAAATGTGCAAATGATGATACAAGCACCAAATTTTCCATAATGACTCATAATAGCATACTTAAGAGATCTGTCTGACTAGCCACCTGAAAATCCAAGATGGCGGCCATTTTTCAAGATGGCCGCCGTCCAGTGTTCGTGACAATGATTTTCCTTGTAAATCAGTATATACCCAACCGATTTTAACAATCTTGGGGTCAAATGTTATAGTTTTGGGTATGCCCAATTCATTTTGGACACTGTGAACACTCTCAATTACATATATTGTCCAGATATAGACAATTATACTCTTTAATTCGGTCAATTTATATGATTTTTGTCTGGGCAAATGCTTTGGTCATGCTGCATTTGTCTTTTATCAATAGCTGATTATATATTATGCATAGGGTGTACGGGTGTAGTGGTAGAGGTAGTACTTTTGTTTCAGCAGTCAGCCACATCCCCTGGATCACAATTTAACAGGCATGCCAAGGACCCGGAGACCCCCTTTGCCATGTATGTTGGCTTGTCTGTCTTTGCCAAAACAAGGAAGAGACAACTAATTGTGATGCTCCATGAGAACGGAATCAGTGTTTCCTATGACAGGGTCCGTAAAATCTCAGCCCACCTTGGAGAGACTGTTGTGGCACAGTACGTTGAAGATGGAGTCGTCCGCTCACCAGTCCTGCAAAAGCACATGTTCACGACTTCTGCGGTGGACAACATTGACCACAACCCGACTGCAACTACAGCTCAATCTTCCTTCCATGGTACCAGTATGTCCCTCTTTCAGCACCCAAGTTCTGAATACCCTGGTGAAGAACGTGAAGCCCTGAAACTCAATTCAGATGTCAAGGTCAAGAAAGTCCCAGAGCTTCCTGAGGATTTCACAACGTTCGACCAGCTTGCATCACAAAGAATCGCAATCCTCCTACAATTACAAGTCATATTTACCCTACACCCGAGTCAATCAAGTCACACATGAAGAAAGATTACATGTGGTTGGAAAAGATATCACTAACCGAGACCATTGAAGACGGGGTAAATGTGTCACGAGCAACCCATCATGCTGCACAGAACATCAGCCAGTCATTCGAAGTGAGCCTTACCTCAGTAATGCCTATAATTCTTCACCAGGCCAACTCGGTTGCCACAATCAAGCACTGCATGCATAAGATTCAAAACACAGTGGCTTTCCTGAACCCAGGACAAACCCCAGTTATAGCTGTTGACCAGCCCCTGTTTGCTCTTGCTAAGCATATCCAGTGGCAGTGGTCAGAGGGGTATGGACAGGACAAGTTCGTCATCATGTTCAGGGGACTTCACATTGAGATGGCTGCACTTAGATAAATAGGGACCCTCCTAGAAGACAGTGGCTGGACTAGAACTATTGCTGAAGCAAGTGTGGCATCATCTGGTACAGTAGAGTCATTCCTGACAGTGTCAAGTGTCACCAGGACAAGACTTGCCCACCAAATCACACCATGCAGATTGTACAGATTGACGAAGGAAGTTCAGCGTGACCACTGCTCCGAGTGTGAGGTGTCTGGCAATACTCCTATGGCATTTGAAGACTGGCGTGAGAGGCAGAGGAGTACGAGGCCACAATTCCAGTTTTGGAATCTGGTGCTGGATATAGAACTTGCCATCTTTCTCTTGGTCCGCTCTTTTAGGGAAGGACACTTTGAACCCTACCGAGAATCCTTGACAGAACTGATTCCATACTTCTTCGCGAACAACAATACAAACTATGCCAGATGACTCCCAAAGCAATGGTGGGATATGATGTCTCTTGATCACCAACACCAAGATGTCTCCAAGGAGTTTCACAAGAGGAACTTTGTCATTCACAAATCAAAATGTGAGTTTTCGGCAATGGTGACAGATCAAGCTCACGAACAAAACAATGCAGTCATCAAAAGTGATGGTGGAGCTGTTGAGCTAACTGAGGATCCTGCAGCACTGAGGAGATGGATGGTAGCTGGACCAGAAGTGAGTAGTTTAGTTTCTGGCTATGAAACCATATCAAGCGTTAAGGACACAGCTATCACCACTAAACACCACGTAAGTACCCAGCGGGCATTCCTTGAGAAGGTCAAGGTGCTACAAAGAGTCCTGAAGGACATGGGCAACCCCTTTCAAGAAGAGATAGCAGACCTACTGGTTCTACACACAAAGACTATTGCAGATCCAGCGCTAGCTGAGCTCGGTGCAACACATCATGAGAGAGGAAAACAACAATTCAAGTTATTTGTAGAAGGACTGGAGAGTCAAGATACAAGGGCATTCTACCGCCCAATAAAGAAGAACAAGGTTGCCGTCTTTAAACATGAAAAGGTTGCCTGTAGTTCCAAGGAAAAGTTCATGAAATAAGACTGTCATTTGTTCTCCAGACTATTCATCTCCTGCCAGGTTAGACAGTGTGATTTGCAAGAGTTCTTCGCTCATGAGAACCAGGCAGCTCCGGCTTCACTCAGTGACAACGGCAAGCTCCATACATCCCAAAAGTCACAGCTGACGGACATTCTTGAATCCGGAGTCACTCTACCAGAAAGCGAACCAGAAGGAGATACCATCATCATTGATGGCTCAGCTCTGATGTCATACCTCCGCGGAGCTCAAAGACATTTGATGACTATGCCAAAGAAGATTTTCCCGCCATTTTTACGCGCCAAAATAGATTTTTTAGATCATCGAGAAAATGTTTAGATTATGCTCTTACCTGCAGCGTTAAATACTCACAAATTTTGGATCTCAAAATTGACTTCATTCATGCAGGTACGGCCTTACTGTTCTTCACGACCGCCATTGAAAGACTCTAGAGCGCAAGGCAAGTTGCCGACGTGAAAGTTGAATCAGTGCTCTCTGACTTTTGCATTCGAGTAGCTAAATTTGCAATGTGAAAAGGGAGAAAATGTCCCTTGAAAAAGTATCCGGGATATTTTTAGATCTGGCCTGCTACTGGCTGTCATCAAAGTCGTTAACGATTCAAACTAACTCGGGTAATGGCGAGTTTGCTCCGCAATACCTTCCAAGTACGGGAAAAATAGGTCAGTCACAAAACGACACGCATGTCA
>NMRA01000709.1:78036-143388 GCA_002633005.1 Phoronis australis | reverse complement strand
CACCACAAAGTTTGGTAAGTTGATCGCTTAAGAATTAATAGAAACACCGTTGTTTTGTGAAGTTTTATCACGTGTTAAGCAGTGGCCCGAAACTTTCTTCGGCGAATCCGGGAATTTACAAAAGTGGCCGAAAGTGTTAGCCAATGAAACGCGTCGAAGATCGATTCTGCATATCCCATGTTCACGCGACTTGCTTACAAGTCATCGGGAGGGCTGTTCTCGTTAGTGTTGTTTTGAACTTGGATTTGGCAACGACCAAATAACGGTCGGATTAACAAGAGCTGCTTTGTATGTGCCAGGTATCTGTTGAGAAGTGTAAAAACTCAGCTCGCATTCGTTGGAAATTCCAGGTCGCATTTTGCGACTTGATACGAGCTGACAAAAATCTCAGCTCGCATTTCCAAATTTCAGGTCGCAAATGCGACCTGCAGCTCGTTATGTCGAGCCCTGGGAAGTACCAAGACGCCTCAAAACTGGAGAAGCTTTCTGCGAGATGATAGCAATAAGACTGAACTATTTAATTTCCTCGCAGAGAAAACGCGTGACATTGAGACAACGAGCACCATCATCGTGACTATGGGGGATAATGTCATCAGCAACAGAGTGAGGTCCCTAGATGCCGTGGCCCCATGCTCCCATAAGGAAGCTCATACCAGAGTGTTTGTACATACAAGGGACGCCACCTCAAAAGGTAGCAAGTCCACTATCATCAAAGCAAATGACACTGATGTTGTCGTCATAGCAGTGTCGACCATGCCATTCTTACAACACCACGGGTTAGAACACTTGTGGATAGCCTATGGACAAGGAGCCAGTGCTCAGTGGATACCCGTTCACGAGGTAGTTTCTTCAATGGGGCTGGAGAAAGTCAGTGGTATCCTTTTCTTCCATGCTTTCACTGGCTGTGATGTGGTTTCAGGTTTTCGTGCCAAAAGAAAACATCTGCAGGGCTGACATAGGATGCGTGTGATGTTACTGAAACCTTCAGGAAACTCAGCTACAGTTCGGGAGAAATTTCAGATGATCATCTGCAGAATCTGGAGAACTTCGTTGTCCTAATGTATGACAGATCCAGTTCAGATAGTGGGGTCAACAAGGCACGGTTGGATCTCTTTGCCTGCAAGCAGAGGACTTATGATGCGATCCCACCAACCAGAGATGCCGTGCTGCCTACCAAAGTGGGATCATCTGGAGCTAGGCGACTGTCTCGAACCCACAAACCAGCACTCCCGCTGACTGGGGTTGGATTCAATGTGAACATGGCAAATACACGGGACAACCCTTCCACCAACAGCTGCATGCTGCCAGGAATTAACCAAATGCTGCAGTAAGACAGGCTGCACTTGAAGGTGCAAATGTTTTCAAGCAGGACTTTCTTGTAACGCTCTGTGTAGCTGTGTATGTGACCAGTAACGTCGTTGTGTAAAGGAATTTATAATAGACAATAGATTCTGAACAACATATTATTTTAGCATTAATGTGATGTTCATGCTCGACTATGTTTGTGATTTATGATTCCGTCCATTTAGTTTGTATTTGATGTTCGAGAGCACAGTTCCGTTTCTCGTTAATTGATGCATTTTGATGTTGTAATTTTTTGCTTATTTTATCAGTAGTTGCCCATATGGTATTAAAATGCTTCTGAAAATATCAAAAATGAATTCAGCATATCCAAAAACATACAATTTGACAACAAGTTCATGAAAATCGGATGGGCAGAGACAGATTTACGAGGAAAAGCATTACTCACAAGCATCAAATGGCGGCCATTTTGAAAAACGACCGCCATTTTGGATTATTAGGTGGCTAGTCGGGTAGATCTGTAGAGTATACCTTAGGATGTCACCATGCCAATTTTGGTGCTTGTATCATCAAATGCATGATTTTTCCACTATCTGCCCAGCTATTAGTAGAAACTTTCGGAAATTAGTGCCAATATTTATTTCTTGCCAGTGATATGTTACCCGTTTCATGAATAGATAGTTCCCGACTAAATGTCTTCGATGACAGCCAGTAACATAGACATCTTAATACAATAATGTGATGTCTATGGCCAGTGCATTATGCAGGGCGCGCTTCTTGGCCACTTGCTAACACTGGTAGAGTTTTGTTTATTTGTCTTCGATTCACGGTTTTCACGTGTACAATGAAGTTTGGATTCCTGTTGAGGCCGGAGAAGATCTGTACCGGAAAGAAACAATGCAATCCTGCTGACAAGTATGCTTCTTCTGTTTTCAAAGTCCGGACCCGCGTAATGGGGCACATCCCTTCTTTTTGAATCGCATCGTAAGTTTGAAGTGTCTACGGACATAACGGTGAGGCTCGTGGTCCACAAATTCAGGACTGTCGGATCTTTCAATTGATAAATTGAAGACGTTAGCACTGTAGGTAAGGCAATTTTCGCATGTAGTTCATGGGCTGGGCGCTTACTTTAGCGAAGTCTGAAAATGCGTTGGGGCACTTATTGGGACATGGACACTTATTAGGGCGAATAGCGGCAGAATTACATACAGCAGCATAGTTTAATACACACAAACCACACGTCATGCAAACCAATCGGCCATTACACATACCCTAATCAATCCCAATAGCCTTTGCGCACCCTAATTTCCAGACATGCGCAATCGTTGAATCGATTCGGTTGCAACTCCGCTATTGTCTAAAGAGAGTAATTCCTCGGACTGTTTACTTTTTGGGATTAACGTGATTTCGCCTTACTTTTGAGAATTGGACATGTGACCATTTCCAAAGCTGTATGTGACGCTCGCCAATAAATCGTCTTTAATTACAGTCCAAAAGATTTTATAAAATTCATAGCTGATGCCATCATTACCAGGCGTCTTGCTAGGTTTTGTCTGTGACAGAAATTCATATAATTCAGGGCTTGGAATGGCCAATGACAAAAAAGCGGAAATTTTTACGGCCCAAAAACACGCGCGCACCCAGCCTTTAAATAGTCCATGTGGATCTTTAGCCGACAGAAATCGGGAGGACTGAAAAAAAAGGTACCACCTCCAGAAGCGTGGATCTGCGTCTTTTTAGCTCGTCCGTCCACTCCCACACTCCCACCTCCACACATTTTTGGCTGCAGAGTCGTAGTATTTGTCACCGTGGTTTACAATCACACGAGAGGCCATTGAAGAAATCCATTACGCTATCCCAGATGCTCCGGCAATGTTGACAATTTACGTTCCTCCGAAACATAAAGAGCAATTTCCGCTTTTCGAGGTGAAAGTCGTCGGCAACGCCACAGTAAGAAAGAAATTTGCCGCGGAGATTTTATATAAAATTCAATTTTTTTTACGCGGAAATACAATAAAATACGCGGACAGAACATTTGAAAAAAGCGGAAATCCGCGTTTCCGCGGTAAATTCCAAGCCTTGATAATTCGTCTTCTGTTAGATTTTTTTCTAAATTGTAAGAATTTGCAGGAGATAGCTATTTATGGATTGGTAAATTAAAAAGGTCGATTGGATACGCTCGTTCTCCATTGCATTCTTCAATTATATCTATCTATTTATTTATTTATTATTGTGATATTTAAAATGAGGGTGGCCTCTTCAGTGATAGCACTGCTTTCCAAGAGGGCCCTCAACACGAAAAACAGTAATATAACACAATGAAGTAATAAAACAACAATATCAGAGTAAAGTTTTTTGTAATAGTTCACTTGAATATTCCGTATGCTTGATGCATCATGTTTAACTTTAGCACCATCTTTAAGGGCGTTAATATGTTTTTGCTTGCAGTGACTCAACTTTAGGTTTTTGAAATATTTTCCATTCTCGCCTTGTTCTGCCCATTGCGCTTTACTACGCATAATCAAGCCCTTAATTTTTTGGTTCAGGATAATTTGCAAATTAATTTTGGCTTAATTCTTCTAAAGGGTCGCTTTCCGCCTTGGCAGTCAAAGCATTAATTTTTTCTATTAAAACAATTTCGTCAGAGCGGGTCTTCTTTGCAACCTCTTTTGCAAAAGAGATTGAAGTTTTCCTTACTTCCATATTAAGTAATTCCCCCACTAAATTTTTGTCTTCAATATGTCGGTATTGAGTACTATAAAATTCGACACATTTAATTATTTGGTCTATATAATTGGTATCGTTTAAATAATTAGTGTTAAATTTCCAAAGACCAGGACCTCTCTTCGCATTTTCGGATATTTCAAAGTGTAAAGTAATGGCAGAGTGGTCTGAAAACACAAAGTCGTTAATAATGGCAACGTCTTTGACTGCTACTTATCTGGAAATCAGCCACATGTCAATTCTACTTTGACATGTCATAATCTTATCCCTTCAAGTGTACTTCCTCACACCTGGGTTATTTTCACGCCATACGTCGTACAACTCTAAATTAGATTTAAAAAAGTTGATGTTCTGTATTACAAGACTTTTCGTGGAATACACTAGTTTTCCTTTCTTATCTATGTCTGTTTGAGTGCAGTTAAAATCACCAGTGCAAAGAATACTTTGGTTGTTTACAAAATTATGGAGTTCTAAACTAATGAAATCCAGAAATTCGACTTGTTTCCTGGTTTCATTTTGAAAGTACAGATTGAGTAAAATGAACTCTTGTTCTGCAATTTTGCAATTGAGAACATTGTATCTACCGTAAGTATCGTTCTGGACTAAATAAGGTTCAAAATCCAAACGTGGATGAATTAAATTGGTAGTGCCTTTACTATGGTTAGTGCCGTGACCAGAAAATATCGGACCACCCCACTCACGTTCCCATTTATCAATGGAGGTAGGAACACTGTATGTTTCTTGTAAGTAAACTATATCATAATTCTTTTTGTTTCAACCATTTAAAGAGTTGAGCTCGTTTAAATTCAGAATTAACGCCTCGGAATTTATAGGCACGCACTTAATGTTAACCATTTGGGGTTATACATGGGTTTTGGAGGCATCCCTTAACTAAGGTTACACTAAATAAGGTTAACATGAGAAGCTTAAATGTAGGACCAAGATTTAAAAATCTGATCATACAGAAAGGCACACAAAAGGGAAAGAGGGACAAAAGGATATGGGTGGACAAAAGGATAAGGAACATGGATTTGGAGATACAGCAGCAGACGAAAGATCCAGACAGACAAAAATTACGGCACAGAGCAGTTTAGTGTGAACAATCATGTACTGAACATAACACATAGAAGTAATTGAGCGCATGCAGGAAACATGATACAAAGAAGTTAAAGGAGTATGCCACCCAAAAAACAACCTAATTTGTATCAATTTAGATCGAGTAGTTCTACTCCATAACGACATGTACGGTTGCGTTACCTGACACCTGACGGCAGACAGTGTTGAAATTATCCAATGACGTCATCGGTTTCACATGCAGTCTGCTAAGCAGTTCACAACACGGGTTACTGGTGTCAGCTTATCGCTTGAAGTCATCGTTTAACACCAATAAATCATCAAACTTCGCTATAGAACCCTTAAAAATACACCGATTTCTTATAAAAACCTGTTGTTTTATTTCGCTCTTACGGATTTATTGGTATTTGGAAACACCGTAGCCTATAAAGTTCGGCAGACCAATAAGGTCCCTAGCAGGAGTTTGAGGTCTGTTCGGAGATAATTTCGAAGTATTTTCCGTGAGATACAGACAAGAGAACCTAGATCTGTGTTGTTTAGACTTGTGATTTTTTGAGTTCTAAACACAAAACGCTTGTTATCCTGGCCAGTGGCTCGGAGCCCGATCACACCCGTCGCAGCCGGCCAGATTGACTCATCCTGGCCAGTGGCTCGGAAACTTATCAGACATCACGAACATAACCAGCCAAAGTTCAGTGGAAACTAAACTTACAGTTAAGAAAATACTATACTTGTGAGCCAAAGTAATGTGCACCTGATTATGTCGGTGATTTAGCCACGAAACTGCAAATCTACTTACTTGTCGGGGGCCGCGAATTTAGGTTGTACATTGACAATCATTATTTGAGTAATGCAAATGTAAATAAAGATTGGCCGTGGGATGAAAATCGAGTTGTTTCACAACAGTTTCTGCCAGCAAACACTAAATTAGCATGAGCTCACACGGCCTCGGTGTCCCGTCAATTAGTTTTATTGCACCTAAAGCCAGTAACGTAGTGATTTATTCATTGCTGGCTTCTCAAATCATTTGCATTCACGAACACTCCAAAGGCATTACAAATTGCATCTAATGAGACAGACTGTGTTTCAGTTTTATAAGTATTGGTTAGGGTGAGAACAAATCATTTTGAAACAGAACGCTCAGTAATAAACGCCAAACATGGCAACTCGCAATCCCGACTTGGGACGAGCTAGAGCTCATCAGTCTCGACTTCGCAGGTGGATCGTTAAATTTTACAGGCTATCAATTCGAACAGGAATACAGTGATGAAGAAATACTAGAGAGGTGCCGTGAACAAGCTCAGACAACGGAACGTATGGAGTTATTTGATAAGCCGGCATTCGTCAGGCACTGTTGACGTCTGCAGGCCACAGACACGGAGATGTTTCACGGCCTCATACTTGCTATTTACAGCGTACATTTCATTCTTCACTACCATGAGCCACTTCCTAAGCATTTCGGACTTTCAAGGAAGTAAAAAAAAACCATATACCCGCTTTCCTCGCAGCTGCTTAGTTCACACAAGCGGGAACGATGCACCGCAACATACCGGCATTCACTCTGCATATAAACCACTGACGTCGCTAGTGTCGTTTCTCACCTTCCTCACAGGTTAACGCGACACCTCCTGGCAAGCTAAGGTCGACCGTATGCATGGCGAAGTGGATATAGACCGATTAAGATGGCAAAAAGACTAATTAAATCAGGTGGCATTCTCCTTTAAGCGTGAACATGTAATGAGCAAAATATACAAAAGTGAATTCAGTAAAAAAGTGAAATGAACATAAAACAGAAGTTAAGTATCAAGTGAACATGTAAGTGAGACAGTTTGGTATACCTTTCCCTGAAAGGAGCTCTGGCAAAGAATGGGTCTTCTTCATAAGAATCTGGTCGACGACGAGGTGGGGGATAATTCTCTTCACGGAAATCCTCTCTGTGTGGGCGGGGTCGCACATACTCAGGTTCTTCATATGGACTTTGCATCACGGGTGGTGGGAACCTGTCATAAGACAGGGGTCTGTGCGGACCACTGCGTCCTCTGCCCCTCAGGGGTCCACGGTGGCGTTCATATGGGTCCTGCGTATTACAAAAATGCTATAGTGAGGTCTCAGCCTACAAAAGCAAAGTGAAAAGGTGCCAAAATGAACGTTTGCCAAATCTGCTATCATTCGCTAGTGTTTTGTCAAAGCCGCCATTAATTGTTGGAATGTGCATGTTCTGCTTATACCCCATGCAGATTTTACAATAGCGTTCTTCCAGAAACAATTTTAATCACAAAATAGGAAGGTTTACGATTGATGGCCATCACCCGATTTCTTCGCACAAGCCACTGATTTGTGTGGGCAGAACAAGACAGTGAATGTGATTGGGTAATTATACAGTCCAGCAGGGCCTTAAATATAAAGGCTAAACGTAATTTGTTTTATAGATACATGGCTTTTTTCAGATTTACTTGGCTTTGTTAAACAAGGCCAACTACACCGATGAACTCTAAACAATATTGCCTCAGCATCACGCCAGTTCAAATAATACTTCACAAAACAGGATTGTGGAAAGTGAGAGGGGGGAAGGGATGGGGAGAAGTAAGAGGGGGAAGGGTCTAGGGAGAAGTGACATGGGGGGCAAAGGGGTAGGAAGAACTTGCCACCCTATACTTTGCAGCTTTTAGATAACACAGCGAACAAACAATAGAAAACAAGTGAATAAAGTAATCAAATCACATCAAAATGCGAGTTATTCACTATTCACACAATGGTTTAACTTAACTTGCCAGCTGGGTAGACAACTTTGACAATTCAAATACCTGACAGTATATACCGTATTTGCCCTAATAAGCACCCATACCCCTATAATCATCCCCCAGGCTTTTTCAGACTTTGCTAAAATAAGCACCAAGTGCATGAACACTGTGTACATGCAAAAATGCCAAACCTACAGTTCTAAAATTCTACAGTTAGTAATGTCTTCAATTTATCAATAAGATCCGAAAAAATCATTTTGTGCGGAATATGTAGACCACAAGAATCGCTGCTATGTCGGTATTTAGCCATGACTATACACTTTAAACTTCCGCCAAGCTTCAGAAAGATTGCAAGTTTTGCTGATCTTGCGAAGGACGTGTCCAATTATGGTCTGGCCTTTCAGAACAGAAACAATATCAAAGGGATTGTATAGTATTTCCCATACAGATCTCCCTCAACAGAAGTCCAAATTTCTCTCTACACGTGAAAACCACGAATTGAAGACTAATAAAAACTTGACTTTTGTTCGGTTAAAAGTACGAGGCAAGGAAGCCCGCCCTACATTCAAGCACCTGTCATCGAAGATTAGTCTTCGGGAACTATCTATTCATGAAACTGGTAGCATAACATCGGCAACAAATAAAAACTGGCACTTATTTCCAAAAGCTTCTAATACCGTAAAAACATTGGCGTTATTTTTAAGGGGGAATTATTAAATTAGTCATATTAGATCTTTTAAAGTCAAAATTATCCACAGATAGTGAATACTTCCACACCCTTACAACCCCCAAATCTACCGAAAAATAACTGTTACACTGTCACGCATCCAGTCATCCAGCGACTCATGACATCAGCCTTACCAAGACAATTCTCAGTCTCAAAGTGTGCGGAACAGTTCTGCACTTTTTTATATCCACTTAGGGCCATAAAAATGGTATAAAAAATCTATACCTTACCATAAACATGTTTACAATGTTACATTTTTATTTCCTCCATTAGCATTTTCTTAATTAGAAGTTCAATTTTCGCCATGCGGAATATTCCGCAAATGTGCGGAATATTCCGCGGATTTTGCGGAATATTACACAGATTTTATGGAATATTAAGCACTTGAAGAATACTGCGCAAGTTTTGTGGAATACCGTGACTTGCGAAATATTATGTATATTTTGTGGAATAATAATCAAAATAATCTATTTTTAAAAATCAATGCCCATTCTCAATAATTAATCAACGTGACGGTTGCAGAATGGTTCCACATGCGGAACGGTTTCCCAAACAGAATAGTTTTTTGGAGCACTCAATCTTTTTAATTCTCAAGACCAATAAAGTTAAAATGCATTCCATAATCAATACCACTTGAAAGTATCAATGTGACAATCCTAATAGTAATTACTTGAACAATGTGACAATTGCGGAACCGTTCCGCATGCGGAACCCTTCCGCATGGGGAGCGATTTCCCAAACAGAATGGTTTTGCTGGGTATTTGATTTCACCAATCAACTTAAAATTCATTCCATTATCAATGCCATTTGAAAGTATCGATGTGACAATCATAACAGTAGTTAGTTGATCAATGTGACAGTTGCGGAACCGTTCCGCAAACAATACTTTTGTGATCCTCACAAGTTTTAAAAAAACTTTTCTTGCACATTTCAGTTGAAATATACTCTATTCTCAATAGCATATGGAAATACCAATGTGTCAACATGAACAATCAGTGAGGAACTTTCTGAATGGTTTGTGATGCAGAAACCTACCTGAAGCAGACTCGGGAAAAATTGACATCTTGTCTATGGCATTTTACCGCTTTTGCAAGAACCTTAACACAAGCCATGAAATATTCGAATCTTTATGTGCTACAAGCATTAAACATAAAAGTATCAGAATTTCTACCCTAACAATAATTAATTAATAAAAGTGACAGTTGCGGAACCGTTCTGCATGCGGAATGGTTGGGCATGCGGAACCATTCCGCAAACAATAGTTTTGTGGAGTTCACAATTTTTTAAACTTCTTCTTGCACATTAAGGTTGAAATATATTCTATTCTGAATAACACGTGAAAATATCAATGTGTCATCATGAGCAATAATTAATCAGTGGGGAACTTGCTGAATGGTTTTTGATGCAGAAACCTACCACAAGCAGACTCAGGGAAAAATTGATAACTTGTCTATGCCATTTTACTGCTTCTGGCAGAATGTTAATACAAGATACGGAATATTCAAATGTTAACGTGCAACGAGTATGAAACATAAATGTATATTAAGAATTTGTACCCTAACAATAATTAATAAACGGAACAGTTGGGGAACTATTCCGCGTGTGGAACCGTTCCGCGCGTGGAACCGTTCCGCGTGTGGAACCGTTCCTCTTGGGTAACTATTTCCCAAATAGAATGGTTTTGTGTTGTATTTGTTTTTTCAAATAAATTTAAAATGCATGCTATTCTTAGTACCACTTGAAAGTATCATTGTGACAATCCTAACAATAATTAGTTGATCAATGTGATTGTTGCAGAATGGTGTTCCGCATGCAGAACGGTTCCGCAAACAATGGTTTGTGGAGCTCACAAATTGTTTAATTTTCTTCTTGTGCATTAAAGTTGAAATACATTCTATTCTCTATAACACATTATTGTGTCAACATGAACAATGATTATCAGTGGGGAACTTGCTGAATGATTTCTGATGCAGAAACCTAGTTCTTAGCAGACTTGGGAAAAATTGACATCCTGTCTATGCCATTTTACCGCTTTTGGTAGAACGTCAACACCAGCCACCGAATATTCAAATCTTAATGCGCAACAAACATAAAACATAAATGTATCAGCATTTCTACCCTAACAATAATTAATAAATGGGACAGTTATGGAACCATTCCGCATTCGGCACCGTTCTGCAAGATGTAAAAATCGCAAAAACACCTCTATTGCCTCAGGGCATGGGACGAGGGGGCCATGGGGTTGAGCATTTTTTACTACTTGGTTTACTTATTTTCAGCAGAAAAATAAAAATAACATTCTTTCTTGATCGCTTCGAACTTGGCCTGCTTTGACAACTTTATACAAATTTTGGCAATTTTGCATTTCTTCAAAAGCTGAAAAATCAGGGGAGCAGAAATAAAAAGGTGTCAGTGGGAACTGTCGTTATTTTCCAAAATCCAGAAAGGTGGTCAATCTAAACCATGGTTTTATGTAAGATAACTTACATAACGGGGCTCGGCAGTTTTAATTTTTGATAGACTTGTTGTAAGTTTTTATAATTTGTATTTTGGTTTTAGGCTGCTACAAATCTAATCACAACTGTTTTTGGACAAAATATGAGTAGGAACTTTAAAATTAGTGCAGACGTAAACAAAGACTCATTGTAAAGACACAAACAGTGCTGTTCTTATCCATTCATTGCCAACTAGTGGCACTATAGATTTCTCTAGTGTTCAAGTGTTAGACAAGGATAATGCCACCCTCAGTCTCCTCTCAAAGGAGCTATGTATATGCTGTTGAATCATGCTGAGCACTATCTCAATAGAAACATTGATTCATTTGAGTTCCAACTGTTATGATTTCAGGTCTTTTCCCTCACAATGCAATTTGAGGTGTACCTGTAGAGTCTATTCTCCACCTATGTCACCTGATTGAATAATGTGAACTTTTGTTTTGAGAATGGTTTATATAGTGAGTAAACTGAAAGGCTGATCAACATGTTGTTGTTCACATACGCGCTAATTTTAAAATTTGTACTACAAATCTGTAATAAAAAGTGGGGGCCACCCATTAGTTTTTCCCCCATGTGAGCGAACACGGGTACCTTGGGCAAAATGTGAGAATTCATCTCTAATCAAATTAGTACTTGCAATCCTCTTGAAAATGGTATCGTTTCATTGCAGGATGTCAATTTTATATTGCAGCAGCTTCAATAATATTTCCCGGTTAAATGGTTTTCTTACATCAGTGTTACAGCACATTTTTCCATGATTTTGGGTACCTCACAATTGAGCATTTTGGCTTCTATGCAAAAATTTAATCGAAAAATCCTAATTTTTAAAAATTTTTTCATTAATATCCTGTGTATGTACAATGACATGAGCAAAAAAGTAGAGTCCCCGTATTGGTTTTCAAGCTACAGGTATCTTAGCTCAAACAGAAAATTCACTTTCGCAAAAATATGCTAAATTTCACAACCACAGCTTCAATTCACCACACAATGATTTTGTCCTATTGATGGGAATGTGAAAACGTTAAAGTTAAAGGGAATAAACTAACGAAACAAATTTCATCGTAAATGAATTAAAATTTGCTGGTGTACAATGAATTAACATGCACACACATATAATGTCTACGCTTTTGTTTGTTTTAGAATTTATTTACGAATGAGTAGAAAGTAAAAATAGCAAAGTTCCATTTGAATGACCACGTGATTCAATAGCCTAAAGGATGGTAAAACATTGTTCTTGTTAAATAAGTTTGGATGTGCAAAAATGCGGCTGACATAGTTTTGGGTTCTCCTTGTTATATCAGCAGACTCCACAATTCAGAACAAAAAAAATTGCCAAAGTAGCCATTTTTCCAGTTTAACAAGTAATGACGTAAATGTTTCCTTCTTTTTTACTTTTGTTGAAAATTTTGACAAAATAAAATTTTACTGTTCCATCATATTGCGTTATAAATTGCAGAATCTTTACTTCAATGTATAGAGAACCTATCACTCTAGCCAAGGTGTGGGAAATCTTTCTTGGCCACTGAAGTTAAATTGCCAACCTCCTGCTGTCCTCTGGTAATGTGATGCAAACAGAGCAATAAATGGTCAGTACAGCTTGGAGGTCAACCAGTGTGTCAACTGGTTTATAACAGTTAAACTTTGATTCAGAGATTTTCAGATTGTACACCCAGGTGTAGAAACCTGGTGAAAAGCAATACTGTAAAGCAGAGGTTTAAAGATGGTAAAAGTGCAAACAAAGAAAAAAATACAAATTTATCAAAGACAGAACAACAAATTTCAGGCCAAAAGAATCCTCAAATATAACATATGAATTGAATCTAGAGAATACAGTGCTTTGTGACAAACTTGTTCACTGTTTTGGGTACTACAGTTGCTTACACTGGTATGAAAAATGTCCGAGAAAAATCCAGCCTAGAATGAACTTAAAGTTTAATAAGTTATTATGCACCTAAAATACTTAAATTCTAAGGTGATTGTATTAGAATTAAATGGTCAAGTTCTAAGAAAAAATGAACAATGACCTAGCAGTGTGCATGAACATATTGTTAGGATTATCTGATTAGTTGCTTAAATTTACTATCCCTCTTGATGAATGATGGTCTATTCTCAAGCAGTTCTTTAGTAGACCTGGCAAAGCCAACAATGCAGGGTATTAACTGATGTTATGAGGCTTGGCCTGAGCTAGCTACCTTTGTAATTCGATTACATAACTGGATACCACTATGGGGATAGTACTGGTTTTGAAATGAAATGGGGATGGTCAACCACCATTAGATATAACTGCTGAACTGCATATCGGATCCATATGAAAGTCTAGATTCGTCAGCATCAATCAGTTTCACAACAGGCAAGTAGTTCATTTGTCACTTGAATGTTAGTTTTTTCACTCTCATTAATGTTATCACCAGAATTAGTGAAGGTAGTGTTGGGTATCGTTGCCAGTTCTTGTAGTCCGTCTTAAGTAAACAAAATTTGAGAAATTTCACTCACTCACTCTTACAGTCATTCACACACATAATTTGAAAATGGTAATAACAAATATAATAAAAATACCAATAATAATAACACCAACAATAATAACACCTGGTAATTCTGCTATTACTAACAGTAATTAGAACAATAAAAACATGTAGCAACTACTGCTATAGCTACTATTTAAATGGTAGAGAAAACTGAGACTGTTGGGCTCTGGAAATGAAAAAATATTATACCCCTATGGATATGGAATTGTGTGGTATTCAAAAAGCATGGGTAATGAGCTTCGATTTTCAAAAGAATTTTGACAGCGTTGTATACCGTAAACGTTCGGGTTAACGCCCATGCTCAATTAACCGCCCACCCCCTACTTGAGGTGGATTTTCGATTTAACCGCCCACTGCTCGGTTAAGCGCCCCCCTGCGATTTTTGAAGATTTCCAGTTAAGCGCCCACCTCTCGGTTAAGCGCCCATCCCCGACTTTTAAAGAATGACGATTTAGCGCCCAGTGCTAAGGAAACGCGCGATTCCCCGACTTTTAGAAAAAGATCGATGATCACAATGAGCGCAACGACGCCGGGCCTCCGAGACGGTGGTTTAGCAATGTGAATTGCAGTTATACAAGTAACGAGTTATTGTCTTGGGTCATGGACTCACTTCAAAATATAATACTTGAACGTTTTTCTCACTTTATTTTCTTCCCATGTTTGCAAAGTTTAAGAACGCCGCCGGCGTCAAAACCTCCGCTTTCAGCGACTTCGTCTGCCGCGCTGAGTTGTCGTCTGCAGTGCACTTGATAAAACATATATTCGAAAAAATCAGGCCAGAGAAATGAGACAATGGTTAAAAGTATATAGTCTCGCCCGTTTCTGTTACTTAGGACTGTCGCTATTCATGTTTATGCTTGTTGCACGTTAAGGATTGTCACATTGATACTTTCACGTGGCATTGATAACGAAATGCATTATCAGATGTTTGGACAAAAAAATACATTGCAAAACCATTGTTCTGGAAATCGCTCCCCATGCGGAATGGTTTTGCATGCGGATCCGTTCCGCAACTGTCACATTTATTAAATAATTATTGTTAGGGTAGAAATTCTGATACATTCATGTTCATACTTGTTGCACACTAAGATTTGAATATTTCCTGGCTTGTGTTAAATTCTACCACAAGCACTTAAATGCCATAGACAAAATGTCTTGAGGTAGGTTTCTGCATCACAAATCATTCAGCAAGTTCCCCACTGATTAATCATTGTTCGTGCTGACACATTGATATTTTCATGTGTTATTGACATAGAATACATTTCAACTTAAATGTGCAAGAAAAAATTTTAAACGATTGAGAGCTCCTCAAAGCTATTGTTTGCAGAACCGTTCCGCATGCGGTTCTGTCGCATTGATCAACTAATTATTGTTAGGATAGTCACATTGATACTTTCAAGTGGCATGGGAATGGAATGCATTTTAAGTTGATTGGTGAAAACAAATACCCCGCAAAACCATTTTGTTTGGGAAATCGCTCCCCATGTGGAACAATTCCGAATGCGGAACGTTTCCGCATGCAGAACGGCTCCGCAACTGCCACTTTTATTAATTAATTATTGTTGGGGTAGAAATTCTGATACTTTAATGTTTAATGCTTGTTGCATGTTAAGATTCGAATATTTCGTGGCTTGTGTTAAGGTTCAACCAAAAGCAGTAAAATGGCATAGACAAGATGTTAAATTTCCACAAGTCTGCTTGAGGTAGTTTCAGCATCACAAATCATTCAGCAAGTTCCCCACTGATTAATCATTGTTCATGTTGACACAATGATTATCTCATATGCTATTGAGAACAGAATATATTTCAACTGAAATGTACAAGAAAATTTTTTTAAAAATTGTGAGGATCACAAAAGTATTGTTTGCGGAACGGTTCCGCAACAGTCACGTTGATCAACTAATTACTGTTAGGAGTGTCACATCGACACTTTCAAGTGGCATTGATAATGGAATGTATTTTAAGTTAATTGATGAAACCAAATACCCAGCAAAACCATTCTGTTAGGGAAATCGCTCCCCATGCGGAACAGTTTCGCATGCGTAACGGTTCCACAACTGTCACATTTTAGTCCTGTGCTAAACTTTTCTGTTTGTGGAACGCTTCTGGAACTGTCACATTGATTTTTAAAAATAAATTATTTTGATTATTATTCCACAAAATAAACATAATATTTCGCAAGTCACAGTAGTCAGGGCTCGACATAACGAGCTGCATGTCGCATTTGCGACCTGAAATTTGGAAATGCGAGCTGAGATTTTTGTCAGCTCGTATCAAGTCGCAAAATGCGACCTGGAATTTCCAACGAATGCGGGCTGAATTTTTACAGTTCTCAACAGATACCTGGCAAATACAAAGCAGCTCTTGTTAATCCAACCGTTATTCGGTTGTTGCCTAATCCAAGTTCAAAGGAACACTAACCGAGAACAGCCCTCCCGATGACTTGTAAGCAAGTCGCGTGAACATGGGATATGCAGAATCGATCTTTGAAGCGTTTCATTGGCTAACACTTTCGGCCACTTTTGTAAATTCCCGGATTCGCCGAAGAAAGTTTCGGGCCACTGCTTAACACGTGATAAAACTTCACAAAACGACAGTGTTTCTACTAATCCTTAAGCGATCAACTTACCAAACTTTGTGGTGGACAAAAATGTTTATTTTCACATAAGATGTCCTTATTACATGTATCAAATATCCACGACAATATCCCTGATATCGCAATGCGGCACCGTTAGTGCGCAAGCAGTCCCTTCAGACAATCGTGACTTAGACTGAGATGTGCTTCTCCTTTTTATCGTATTAAGACAGCCAAAGTGAAAATGACAACCTTATTAATCGCCAAACGATGGTCACGTCTTTACTTTCAGTTGCCAAGAAATTCTCAAACCCTTTACTTGTTTCTGGGGCTACGTGCGTGAAATATGATTTGTCTTTCACACGTTGTTGCCAACGTAAAGTATAGGCCTACTCCAGCGATTCAAGTGCGTGAACTCACGCGTGCACACAACTTCAAAGAACAGCGACAGTCCTAAATGAAAGAGTATACCGGCTTGGCTCTGGTTTATTTGAAAATGAACTCAGATTCCCAGCGGTTATAAAAGACCCGATATCCCGCGACCGATATAACCCAGAATTGACGTTTTCTTGTTCCGATGTTTCCCGAAGTCGATGTTCTGTAAACCCTGTATTCTATGCCCGTAGTCAGCTATTGCAACTAAACTGGCACTAGATGCGAAATTGTGGTTCAAGTTAGCGAACTTTCCATTCTTCTTTTCATACACCCCCCGGCAACTTTTCGCTCCCCGAACCACCGTCGCCGTAAAATGTTCAGACTCCTATAGAAACAACCTTGTTCCGGCTGAAGCGGGCAGTTAAAAACAAAACCATTCCGGGTGGCTAAAAAGGGTACAATGTAGGTGGTAATGATATCCAGAAAGTCACCCCACTAGATAGAGTTTGCCTCGCAAAATCGTATTATTATAACGTTTCTTACCATTGCAGCGTTTTAATATTTTATTACCGCAAACACTGAGGTTAACGACTATGCTCACACACAAGCCCACTCTCTACCTTTAAAGTGTTTCATAATAAGCGCTCACTGATCTATTAAAAGTCCCCTCTTAAAGGTTGAAAATTTCCAATTAAGCGCCCACAGTTCAAGCTAGCGCCCATCATAGCGTACTACAAACGACCGCGTGGGGTTTAAAATTGACACGCAGCTTATGTGGTGTGTCACTTTCATTTTACACAACTTCAGTTTTCAAAAACGTCTTTTCACAATATGTAAAAGCCAAATCCCGGCTTTGTTTTATCTCTCGGAAAGAAAGTTAACACAAGTGACATGCGTGTCGTTTTGTGACTGACCTATTTTTCCCGTACTTGGAAGGTATTGAGAAGCAAACTCGCCATTACCCGAGTTAGTTTGAATCATTAACGACTTTGATGACAGCCAGTAGCAGGCCAGATCTAACAAAATCCCGGAAACGTTTTCAACGGGCATTTTCTCCCATTTCACATCGCAAATTTAGCTACTCGAATGCACAAGTCAATTAGAGAGCACGGATTCAACTTTCACGTCGGCAACTTTCCTTGCGCTCTAGAGTCTTTCAATGGCGTTCGTGAAGAACAGTAAGGCCGTACCTGCATGAATGTAGTCAATTTTGAGATCCGAAATTTGTGAGTATTTAACGCTGCAGGTAAGAGCATAATCTAAACATTTTCTCGATGATCTAAAAAATCTATTTTGGCGTGTAAAAATGGCGGGAAAATTTTGCAACCTGGCATTTACGAATGCGAGCTGGATTTTGAAAATGCGACCTGGGATTTTGGCTAGGTCGCAAAATGCGACCTGGCGATTTTAATAGCATCGAGTCCTGGTAGTCCACAAAACGTGCGCAGTATTCTTCAAGTGCGTAATATTCCGCAAAATCTGCGTAATATTCCGCAAAATCCACGGAATATTCCGCAGTCAGTGCGTAATATTCCGCATGGCAAAAATTGAACTTCTAATTAAGAAAATGCTAATTGAGGAAATAAAAATGTAACATTGTAAACATGTTTAGGGTAAGGTATAGATTTGTTTCATACCATTTTTATGGCCCTAAGTGGATATAAAAAAGGGCGGAACCCTTCCGCACACTTTGAGAATAAATAAGATAATCTCATTTGAGAAAAAATCGCCTTGAACGTTTTTTAGCAGATGAGATCAACAAGTACTAAATAAAACACGTTCTGCTTAACTGCCTGCGTTAATTTCCTGCTTTACAATGCACACCTAGATCGCTACATCGCGTTTACTCTCACTGGCAAATGAACTCTGATGACACGCATGCGCTCGCTCACTAATACACTACGCAGACGAACTTCAAAACTAACATCACATGACAACAACATGAGTATTCGTCCAGAGATTTTTCTCATGTTGTGGAGTACGATCTAGTGCAGATTTGTACTTAATGATGCAGTTAATCCAGACTCCACAGAAACTTAAATCTTAGAGACATTACTTTGAAAACTTAAGGAGGCCTTCAGGTTATTTGTTGAGTCGAAACTATATTTTTACTGAAGAATTCAAGTTGACCTATCAACGATCGCGAGGCAGCGCCGCATCTGTTGCAGGCCTTCATGCAGCGTACGTCCCTAGCACTAATGTAGACGCCCTGGCAAGGACGCCCAATGTATCATTTGGACGCCCTGTCAATTAGAATCTCTCCAGTTTGGACACCCACATTGAAATATTACTAAGACTCCCAGTTAATCAAAGAGGGAAGTTGGCCCAAAGTATTTAAAATGTTGCAATATTCAAACTATTTTCAACCTATTTGGTAGGCCTGTCAATCCTTAGCACGTGGTTGGTTGCCAGAGTGTCTGCTTTCAATAGACTCACATGCCACTGCCATTCTGTACTTTATATAGGGACATGGACCTTGCTTAACTCCAAACTGGTGTTTCAGAGCTGTAATTTCATGTACTTCATCTTTTTTTAAAAATACCAAAAGCAAAATAAATGTCATTATTTTAATAATATGATGTGCCGCACGAATATCCCCATTTAAAATGTTTGAGTTTTCGCCTGTTTCATGCTTTTCTATGTGCGTCTAAAATGGAGCAGCAGTGACACCTGTTGTCAAAATATAAACCAACATCATCTGTGCATTTTCCTTTTGTTGGTAACTGCAGCTTTGATGACTCATTGTACAGAATATAAAGCTAGTGAAGTTGATATAAGAAACTTTATAACAGAATTTGACTTGAGATGACCAAAAACAGTGCACTCATCGTTCAACCAATATCTGTTATATCTGTAATACCCGTTTGGTAAGCTATTTGGCTGTTTTCGTAAATTTAAACATAAAAGTCTTGATCAACAGTATTTTAGTACTTAAAAAAGCCCAATACAAGGGAGCTGTTTTTTTAAACTTAGGTGTAAAAGCCTTGTTCAACGCATTTTTTAATTGTAAAAAACCTCACTGTGTGTGTTGGGAGGGGGGGTTACTGGTGAATGGGGTGGGGAGAGGGGGGTAATGCGGCGTTGGAATCATGGACGCCCTGGAATATTGGGAACCCCATTTTGGACACCCTATGTTCGAAATCCTAGATGAAGCCCTGATCTGTTGGCGAGTTTTTGCACTGGCATTTTCTGAAAAATGCTCGTAATTTAACAACAAAGTTTGATAGGAATGGACTACAACTTTGTAGAAACTCTGTCATAGGTTACAGAAGCGTCACAGAGCGTAAATTTGATGAATTCTAGCTTATGATCTCACCTGTTTCAGAGACCAGATTTCAACCACTTTAAGGCTATAATAAGCGGCCCCCCTCCTGAAGCAAATTTTTCTATGCGCTCTTGGCGCATATTAGGGCGAATACGGTAAGTAACCTGTAGTACGGTACAGCCACTGAATTTTTAGACTTCCTCCGGGCTACCTCACGCCTGCCCAGACTGGAGCGCAACCGGAACACAGGCGTGACAGAAATCAGTCATGGTCGCCTCACGCCTACTCTCCGGGTAGTCCTCACGCTTACCTCTGGTTTAGTTCACGCTTTCCTCAGGTTTTCTTCACGCCTTCGGTACCTGTGGTAACCATGTTAGGGCACCGGGCTAATCAATGAAAATACATGTAAAGTCTTGATTGCCTGTCATTTCGGACAAGTTGCGAAGACATTATACTATATTATAGAGTATCTTTGCAAGCAGTCATCTATCACACTTGGGTTCTGACTAACTTTGTAATTCCACGTGTTGTTCATACACACGTCTTCCTTCAGCTCATCTTGTGTTAGGGTTACATGTACATATTTCTATTTTCGACTTAATACCCAGTCCCATCAACGACATACAAGTACAGTAACCACGGTTAGTAAATAAGAATACACGCGACCCTGTGTCCAGAGTCGTCTTTACATGGCTGTGGAATCCTTGAAACTTGTCACAGCTGGATATAGTTAATTTGCCGTAAAAATAGCCTACGCATCTTGTGAAGTATTGTGTCACTCCGTAAATTTTTGCACCGCACTGGCGTACGAAAATTTCAATAGGCCGCCATTCTGACATACCCATACCCATCCCTTACTGCAAGCATGTTTTGACTAAAACGTCCTCAATTCGTAGTGCAGTTTAATTATTTGTAGCCCCCTCCCCGTAGTACATGCGTTTCGACTGAGTTCACAGTATCCCCGGGGTACTTCTTCACTAAAATAATAATAGCAGTGATCTGTTTGACTCGTCAAATGCATGGGCACGATCAGTTTTCTCTGCATGAAGCCGGAACTTGGGATCAATGTGCTCAGAATTGACATGCTATGGTCCTTCATATCGTGAAGGCAATTGAATATTTCTGCCATGTACACGCGTGTTAAGATTCTTTATTAGTTTATATAAAAACAAATAATTATATATAAGTGAAAACTAGAGTCCACAGGTCTGTTTCCTGAAGTGTCAGTTACCAGAAACTTGCTTTTCAAAGACACCTGTCAGCAATATTTTAGACAACCACCAGGTGTCTCTGTCTACCATGTGTCTGTAAATTCGATAAAATTTTCAATAACACAATTCTATGAATCTGAAAGTGTCTCCATGAATGCTTTCAGGCTGCTATGCCAAGTGAGTATTAGAACTTGTCTGTATGAATCCTCAAATTTTTTATTAAAAGTCTCAGTTTTCTTAGATGTGTGAACACCACTTTAGTGTTACAGTAATTTTCATTCTCATATGACTACGACATGTCCCTATAATCAAGTTACTTGCCCATGACTTGAGTAATGGTAGTGTACATGTTGCACTCTGTACACTAGCAACATGGGCTTGCTATGAGGTATTTTTGGGTATCTGTCAAGTAAATTTTTTGTGAGTTTTTTAGAGGGCATTGAGGTCTGTGTTAGGCTGAAAATACCCAACTGCCAACATTTACATGACAAAAAGACCACCCACTTTTAATGATTTACTTCTTTGAAGATGGACCACCCATAATTTAAATTCTTTTTTAAAGACAACCACCCATAAAATTTTAATTCAACAGCCCACCCCCACACAGATTTTGCTGGAACAACCCTCAGGCATTTCTGGCTTTATGTTTTGGTTTGAAAATCTGGTATTCGTATTCATTGGTAATTCTTACACGGCAAAGCGTAGCACCTGAATTCTGCGAGCATTTATCCCAAATTCCCGCATCATGCGGTGAAAACTGATCCAAGACCATGCATTTGACAAGTCAAACAAGTGACTGATATTAATAATTTACTGAAGAAAATACTAAACGGATGGGGTTACAACTAATTAAACCGCACTAGGTGTTGGGGACTTAACATGCACTTGAAGTAGGGGATGGGGATGAAAGGTGCCATCACCCACACAGGGAGGTCTATTGAACTTTTCTGTTCTCGAGTACAGTGCAAAAATCTACAGAGTGACAACACATACACATGTATCAAGATACATAGGCTATTTTTAGGGTAAATTAACAATATCCAGCAGTGACAAGTTACACGGAGTCCACAGCAATGTAAACATGGTTGTGAACTCAGGGTGCGTTTGTTCACCGTTACTTACCAAACACGGTTAAGTAGTTGATGAGAGAGTCTTTTTAGACATAAATTGGAAAACATAAGTGTAATGCCAGACGAGCTTAAGGATTACTTTTGTTTGACCAACACGGAGTGAGTCTGAAGCCAGTGTTGAAAGATGATTACTCAACCGAAACGACACGGAGATCTAGATGTCACATGTATTCGTACTAGTCCGGCGCACCATCATGTTTACAACATCTACCAAAGGTGTGAAGAAAGCGTGATGGAAGTGTGAGGAAAGCGTGAAGAAGGCATTAACCAAACCGGAGATAAGCGTGACGGCTACCTGGAGAGTAAGCGTGTCGAGAAGACCGTGACTGATTTCGCTCACGCCTGCGTTCCGCTTACGCTCCTGTCTGGATAACCCTGAGGCAGACAGGACGAAATCTAATAGTTCAGTGGCTGTACTGTAGTCTGTAATTGCATTCTAGTGTCTGAAACTATCATTGTATATATACAGCATTTATGATTTGAACCAATTATTCCAATAAAACAGGCGGGACGGCAGCCTTCACCTTTTGCCAGTGCTGGTCGGTCTGCACACTGGTCATCGGCTGCAGGTTCGAGTCTGGCAAAATAAATTGTCAAAAAATGTTTTGCCACATTTCGTCACCAATTTCAAAACAAATTGTCTTTACTTTGGTTTTATTAACGTAAATGTCAGCATTCGGCAGGTAACAGACACTGCTCTTGTTGCACAGTCGGCGCTCTTAAGCCTTGGTTCCTGAATGAATTCTACATCCGGTTTCGCGGTAAGTTCAAAGTGGCGTAGTGTTCTTCAGGTCAGAATCACGAGTGACGCATTTATTTAAACTTTCTTCGACTAGAAATTATGAATTGGTTATGGGATAGGTGCTGCTTGGATACTTGTAACTTCTTCTAACAATTTAACAAAGGTTAAAACGTGTGCTTCTAGGATTTTAAGCTGTGTTTACTTACACAGGGCAACTGGGGTAGTTGTATCAGGGCTTGGAATGACCCATGAAAAAAAGAGGAAAATTTTTACTGCCCCAAAAACACATTGCAATCTAAACAACCATACCTCAACACATCCAAAGTAAACATTATTATCACAAGATACCCTGTAACTGTGTCGTGTTGGCAAAATGCACTCATTTTAAGCAGTACCTGACACCTATTTCAGCAACAATTATGAAGGCACTTAGATGCAACAAAAGATATTTTTTTAAAATTAAAATAATAAAGATAATGATGCAAAATTTGCACTGTGAGTGACAGAAGGTTATTCTTGATTTGCTGCAGGGAGACCTATAAAATTATTTTCATTATTTTACGTTGTTATAATTACGATACAAAATCATGAAAAAATTTTGAAAATACACCCAGATTATCTGGAAAGCCTGAAATGCATACATATTTAATTATAACAAAAAATTTAATTCCAACGCAATGGAAAAAGTTAAGACGAAAACCTGTGGCTCATACCCCAACTATTAGCATCGAAAAAATAAAGTCAAAAACAACATACCTTAAACTATAGAACACATCAATCATAATCATAAGTGAGCCAAACTTTTCAGTTTAAAACAGCACATACAGGAGATCATAATTGTTCATAAGCCACGCTGGTGTAGAACAATTTATGTGGCAAAAGAAATGACTACAAGAACACTCAAAATAGGCAAGCAGAATTCGTAAACAATGGCTTGGACCAATCAGATCATTCAGAATCTGCCACATGACCACTTCTCTCTTGAACTGCAAAACTCGAGTCGGTCAAAATAAAACTTTTTAACAAAAATAAAACATGAAATTGTCAAAACAAATTGGAATACACCACGGCAACTTATACATTTGCATTAACGAAAATAACACTTTGTATCCCGTTCCGGCGGCACATGGAAAATCGACGGACTCTGGCCTAGCAGCCAACTTGGCAACTGCCAGCATAGGCTTGCACGTGGGATCAGACAAATTGGCAACGGCCAGCACGGGCTTGCACGTGGGATCAGACAAAAGAATTTCATACATCACTCACATCCCACGATTCCAATCCAAAAAATTTCCGGTTACGGTGGAATCTCCTTTTAGAAAGCACTTTTCTTTCTTGTGTTTCATCGTAATTAGGTGGTTAAACGCGATTCGGCCACGCACGCCATAATTGTCCCTCTGTCAACATTTACAGAGCACAAACCCAGACCTTTGTTGTTTGCGAACACATTGATCATTTCTTTTATCCTATTTGTAAGACACTTCACGTTTGTTTGCTCTGGGTGGCTTATGGTCACGTGTATATTCACGGCTGAATAGACTGAATGTAATTTGCATGTGACCTGACCCTCATTTGAGTGTGAAGTGTTGTGCGCTGACTCGATTTACTCACATTGTCGCAGTGCATATTTGGCGTCAGTGAGGAGAGCCAGGGAGCGGCAGTATTGAGGTATTTTTCATGGCACTTTCGTATTTGGTATTTCCGAATTTGTATTTGGTCTGTATCTGTGAGGTTTGCTATGCATTTTGTTTTTTATTTTTAGAACTGAAACAGAGAAGAACTGTGAGAATGTCAATTAGAAATGTTTCACATCTCTCAATAAAGCACTCTTAAAAGATATTAATTCCTCTTGAGACTTGCAAACACTCACATTGGTTCTCAACAAGCTCTTAACTGTGAGATGGCTGAAGCCGAAAGAGAGAGTGTGATAGAGAGTGTGAAAAATGACCTGTTTGGGGATGAGGAATCGTCAAAAAACATGAAGGAGGTCTACTCTAGGAAAGCACTTGCACAACTAAAATTAAAGCAAATGCAGCAGCTTCATGAGATAGAGAGAGAGCGTGAAGCACTGAAACAGATGGAGGCAGAGTCTGAATTACGTAGGCGTGAGGAAATGCTTCGTATGGAAATGCAGCTTCAAGGAGCCACGTTAGCCGCCGATAATGAAGTCTCGCCAATGAATACTCCGTTTGCCGCCAGTGCTAAGCATATTAGCACTCCCAGACCCCGTGCAGAGCCGAATGCTGGTGCAGCGCGGTTCCCTAGTTTCCCGCAAGAGGCGCCGTGGTCGTATCCTGGTTTACCGGAAGTTATGAAGCAGCTCGCGGAAACTTTGAGAGAAGGGTTTGAAATGCCGAAAAAAGAACTGCTTACATTTGATGGCAATCCAACTGAGTATTGGTCTTTTATTCGAATTTTCGAGGCTAATATTGAATCTAGAGTTAGTGATAGTCAGTCTAAGCTAATGTATCTTTTGCAACAGTGTAAAGGGAAACCTAGACAGTGTATTGAAAACAGCTCTATTTTTGGTAACTCAGAGCTAGCCTACAGAAAAGCAAAAGCGATGTTCTATGATAATTTTGGTCAGAAACATGTTATAGCTCATGCCTTTATTAAACAAGTGACCCAAGGTCCAGTCATTGATGGTTCTAACAGTGTGGCTCTCTCAGACTTAGCTGTGCTCATGAGGAGAGGCATGCTCACTCTGGAACAAATGAATTATGAGTCAGATTTGAATTGCTCAAACACTTTGATCAAAATTGTGAAGCGTTTGCCATTTCATATGCAAGCTAAGTGGGCAGAGCATGCTAGTGGTATCATGGATAAACAAGGTGTAGAGCCAAAGTTCTCAGATTTAACTGACTTCATTGAGTCAAAGGCTAGAGTAGCTAAAACTCTGTATGGACAGATTGTTGGCTCAAAATCTAAGTACAGATCTGAAAAGCACGTTGCCAGAACTCAGTCACGTGGTGATAAAGTGTCTTTTGTCACACAGTCACAGGGTAATGATGTAGATAAGAAATTATGTTCCTTGTGTAAGACAACCAATCATGATCTATTGACTTGTTCTAGGTTTATTCATGACTCTCTTGAAGGTAGGAAGAAAACCATTTGTCAGGCAAGAAGATGTTGCGTTTGTCTGAAACAGGGCCACATCTCTAAGTATTGCAGAGTCAAGGTGGTTTGCAGTGTTGATGGTTGCGGTAAACGACATCACTCCTTGATGCATGATCCTGGTTTCACACGGACAGAACCTCCAGCTAACGAAAGTGTTTCAAATGCTGAAAGTAAGGCTACTGAGTGTAAGGTATATGGTAATTCTAGTGCTTGTAACTGAGTTCGCAGCAGCTGTAATGTGAAACTCAAATGTTTACCAGTTGTTGTTAAGTCGAGAAAAAGTAAAAATGAAGTTCTAATATATGCTTTGTTGGATGATGGATCAGATGTTTCTTTGTGTAGTCTAAGTTAGTAGATCAGCTAGGAGTTGATGCTGTTCCAAAACAATACACGTTAACGACGCTTAATAATACTGTTAAGCGTAAAGGGTTTGAACTTAATCTGATCGTTGGTTCAATAATTACTGATGATAGTTTAGTGGTAAACAATGTGCTTTCGATTGATAAGATGACCATTTCTGACTCATGCATTCCTACTAGTGATGATGTGAAGGGCTGGAATCATCTTCATGGTTTTGACATTCCTGAGTTGCCACAGTCTCATCGTGAAGTAGGTATTATCATTGGTTCTGATGTACCAGAGGCAGACTGGATTTTTGAGGAACGCAGAGGTAGACGTAAGCAGCCATATGCAATTCGTACTCTACTTGGTTGGACATTACTGGGACCAGTGAGATCTGAGGGTAATCGCAGTGGGTTTCTTGCTAACTATCTGAGTACGCAGAAAGACGATGTTTTGCAACAGTCAGTTAATAAGATGATTTCATATGAGTTTTGCAATTCTCATGATCCAAAGTCTGCGATGTCTATTGAAGATAAATCAGCTTTGCATAAGATAGAAAGTTTGATTTCTTTGGATAATACAGGTCATTATTCTGTTGCGTTACCTTGGAGGGATGAGAAACCAGATTTACCTAACAATAAGGAACTTGCGCAAGCAAGATTGCGTCTTTTGAAGAAAAGATTTCTTAAAGATAACTCGTTGATTGAGATGTATAGGAAATCGATTAATGACTATGTTGATAAAGGTCATGCAAAGGTCGTTTCAGAGAACGAAAGTATTATTAGTGATTCAGAGCTCAGATGGTATCTCCCCCATCATCCTATTGTGACAGCTAAGAAACCTGGAAAGGTCAGGGTAGTATTTGATTGCTCAGCTAAGTATAAGGGTGTCTGTCTAAATGATGTATTATTACAAGGTCCAGATATGACTAATGACCTTGTGGGTGTTTTGATGCGTTTTAGGCAGGATCATGTGGCTTTGGTAGCTGACATAGAAGCAATGTTTCATCAAGTTCGGGTGAGGACTGATGACTGTAATGCGTTACGCTTCTTGTGGTGGCCTAATGATGATTTGTCTCAAGATCTGGTAGACTACCAGATGTTAGTCCACATATTTGGTTCAACGTCTTCTCCATGCGTTGCCAGCTATTGTGTTAAGCACACAGTTGAGGATTTCAGAGGCGAGTATGATGATTTGACATGCTCTACTGTGAGTAATAATTTCTATGTCGATGATTTGTTGAAATCTGTTGATTCGGAGTCTAGAGCTCTACAACTAATTGAACAGCTGCTTGATATGATGTCGAGAGCTGGAATTCATCTGAGTGGATTAGCAACAGTCACAATCTTCTTGCTCACATTCCTGAGAGTGAGAGGGCTCCGTCAGTTGTAGATTTAAATCTTGATAAATTGCCGATTGAATATGCTCTTGTTGTTCGGTGGAATGTTGATAGCGACATATTTAGTTTCCGTGTTGTAGAGAAGTCTATTCCTTCTACAAGAAGAGGTATCATGTCAGTAGTAAGCTCTATGTATGATCCCCTAGGTATGGCTTCTCCATTCATTTTGCCGGGTAAACTGATTTCGCACAAATTGTGTGTAATGAAACTCGGATGGGATGAATTGATACCTGACGATATGTTGTTGCAGTGGAGAGGTTGGTTAGACGGTTTTTCTAGGTTGAGTGTTATTGATGTTCCTCGCTGCTTTAAACCTGTTGGATTCGGTGAGAGTTACTTTGTTCAATTACATTGCTTCTCAGATGCTTCGGAAGTAGGGTATGGCGTTGTGACTTACTTACGGTTGGTGAACGATTGTGGTAATGTTTTCTGTTCTATCGTCTTAGGAAAGTCGCGTGTTGCTCCTTCGAAAGGTTTGACTATCCACAGGTTAGGATTATCTGCTGCGGCTTTAGCTGTGAAGATCTCTTGTTTTGTTAGAGATGTGATACAGTTTGAGATTGATGATATTGTCTTTTGGACTGATTCTACCATTGTGTTACAGTATATCAGAAATACGAAGTCTAGGTTTTAGGTCTTTGTTGCTGACCGTTTATTATTGATTCGTGAGCATACTGAGGTTTCTCAGTGGAGACTCTTTGGCAGTAGTTTGAATCCTGCAGACTACGCATCTCGTGGGTTGAAAGTGTTTGAACAGGATAAGATTCAGCAGTGGTTGAGAAGACCAGACTTTTTGTGGCTTGATCCTAGTTGCTGGCCACTTACTCCAAGTGAACTGAGCGATATTCCAGAGAATGATTCAGAACTTAGGAAAGAGGTTAAAGTGTTTTCTACTGGTTTTGATTGTGCTGTTGATCATCCTCTAGATTGATTGTTTAAGCGTTATTCATCGTGGTACAAGCTGTTGAAAAGTGTTGCTTGGTTATTGCGTTTTAAGGTGTATCTCCGCTGTACTGGTACGGACACTGTTTGTCCTTCTGGCCACCTTAAGGTTGCTGAAATCCGGAGGGCTTCTGAGATCATTGTTAAGCATGTACAATCACAGGTATTTTCTCAACAGTTGTCTCAGTTGTTGGAGATTGAGTCTGGTGATGTTCAGCAACAACAGGTTAAATGATTGAAAAAGCTTATTGGTAGATCTAGTTCCCTGCGTAAACTGAATCCTATGTTGGTAGAAGGTATATTACGTGTGGGTGGTCGTATTGAAAATGCTGATGTGTGTTTTGATGCTAGACATCCTGTGATTTTGCTGAATAAGCATTATGTAACTAATCTTGTCATTTCCTTCTGTCATGAACAGGAAGGTCATTCAGGAGTCAATATGGTTTTGACTGCTATTTGGCAGACATTTTGGATTTTGCAAGGCCGTTCTGCAGTTAAACGCATTGTTGGCAAATGTTTTGACTGTCGCAAACGTAATGCACGTCCTGGTGAACAGATTATGGGTTCTTTGCCTAAGGATAGTGTCACCGTTTAAGCCACCATTTGCATATATTGGTATAGACTATTTTGGTCCTTTTATGGTAAAGGTTGGAAGGGCTAGAGCTAAGCGTTTTGGTTGTATTTTCACTGATTTGAGTTTGAGAGTTGTCATAGTTTGAGTACTGATTCTTTCTTGTGCGCACTGACTAGATTTATCAGTCGTAGGGGTTTGCCTGAGATTATTTACAGTGATAACGGTACCAATTTCAGAGGTGCAGATGCGGAGCTTAAGCGTGAGATTGCACTGATGAATCAGGATAAGGTTAATGATTATTTGTTAAAGCATGCTATTCAGTGGAATTTCAATCCACCTGCAGCTAGTCATACAGGTGGAGTGTGGGAACGGATGATTCGGTCAATTCGTAAGATTTTGCGCGCTCTTATGAAGGAACAGATTGTCAGTGATGAGTTACTGGTTACGTTTATGGCTGAGGTTGAGAAGATTCTCAACGGTCGTCCATTAACTGTTATTAGTGATGATCTTAATGATCCTGAGGTATTGACACCTAACAAGTTGATTTTGCAACGATTGAACTGTTGTAAACCTTTGTCGATTCCGAGTAGTATGAATTATGCTCAAAAACAATGGCGTCAAGTTCAATGTCTTGCGAATTCCTTTTGGAAACGATGGGTTCGTGAGTATTTGTCCTCTATGCAGGAACGTCAAAAATAGTTATCTCCTCGTGCTAATATTGCTGAGGATGTTATTGTTCTGATTGTTGACGATAATGTCTCGCATGGTAACTGGCCTATGGGTGTTGTTGAAGAAACATTCCCTGATGTTCACGGTCAGAATCGTAAGGTTAGAATTAGAACAAGTAAGGGTTTTTTTCTGAGAGACATTCATAAGGTTTGTTTGTTGGACAGGAAGTCTGATATTTGAAGTGTATATTGAGTTACTGGAGTTAAAGTTGTTAAGTAGTTTTGTAACAGTACGATTTGTATTTGGTGTTTATTTTTGTAAAAGACTTGGGTCAGTCTTTGGGGGCCGGTGCAAGATACTTCACGTTTGTTTGCTCCGGGTGGCTTATGGTCACGTGTATATTCATGGCTGAATAGACTGAATGTAATTTGCATGTGACCTGACCCTCATTTGAGTATGAAGTGTTGTGCACTGACTCGATTTACTCACATTGTCGCTGTGCATATTTGGCGTCAGTGAGGAGAGCCAGGGAGCGGCAGTATTGAGGTATTTTTTATGGTACTTTTGTATTTGGTATTTCCGAATTTGTATTTGGTCTGTATCTGTGAGGTTTCCTATGTATTTTGTTTTTTTATTTTTAGAACTGAAACAGAGAAGAACTGTGAGAATGTCAATTAGAAATGTTTCACGTCTCTCAATAAAGCACTCTTAAAAGATATTAACTCCTCTTGTGACTTGCCAACACTCATACTATTTTCCACGAAATATTCTGTCTACTCCAAGCTCCACGCATTTTTGGACGCAGAAACGCACTATTTGTCACCGCGAATAATACCATATGCAGACGCCATTGTTGAACCACGCAATCCCAGGTGCCCAGGCAAATACGATTTTCATTCCTCCAAAACATAAAGAGCAGTTTCCGCTTTTCAAGTCGTCGACAAGGCCGTTGTTAGAAATCAATTTATGGCTAAAATTTTATGACAAATCCGATTTTTTTTGCGGAAATATAACAAAAATGTGCGGAGGGAATAAGAGCAAAAAGTGGAAAGCCACGTCTCCGCGGAAAATTCAAAGCCTTGTTGTATGGCTAGGAGCAATATTTTAAGCGATTTTGCAGACTAGTTACCACCTTCAAGCCCAAACTAAAACTCAATCGATTCCTTTTTATATGAGTTTTCATAACAATATGGTCAAAGACTGATATTTGTTGCCAAAAACTGCCAAACTAATTCTTATCGAAAACCAGCCAACAACAATTTCCACGGAGAATGGATCTGTCTGAAAATCGAGTGAAGCCAGTACATTCTCATCACATAACTTCGTGTCAAATTTCATCATGATCCATCAAATGGTTTTCGGAAATCAACCAACAAGAAAAGGTAACCACAGAAGTCGAAAACCTTAACTATATGCCACCACAAAATGCTTTGGAGGCATATAAAAATTGCAGTTAGCATTGAGGTCACTCACTATGCCCTTTATGAAGAAGTCCTCAGCTGGATGATGTAGCTCGTCTTCCATGGCAAAATAGTCACCACCCTGGTACTCATCGTACTGGTTGTCACCATAGTCCTCATAGCCATGTGACTCATCATAGTACTGCTCGTCATCATCATAGTCTTCTCTACCAGGCTATAATAAATAACCAAGTATAACGTACAGTTTAAAATTTAGAGTTTGCCAACTTCTGGATTTGATTGTTTAGATCATTTTTCAAGCATGCTAACAAAAACTTTGGCATATAAACTTTTGAGTTAAAACGTTTAAACTAAATGTGAAAAACAAAATAATGATACTCTTCAAATACATAAACTTTTCTTGTTGATAATGTTCTAGTGTATTCAACAGACAGAGATAACTTTAGAAGACAGATATTGAAAACACAAATGGTCACCGCCAGCTCACATAATTATCTTGAAATCTCCAATCATTAGCACAAAAGGGATCACTTTAATACAACATGGGTCAACTTTCTGATCAATAGTTCCAGTGACTCTTAGTGTGAGGTATATTGGCTGGTGAAAGGTAATGACGAGCACTTTTGAGACAAACTTGCTTATAAATCTGTTTGGGATTCACCGTTTCCAAGACATTGCCTCATTGACAGTAATGGCATTTTTAACGTATCTAGGTACTCGATAGGAATGAATCTCTTAATGTGTGTGCATGTCTATTTATGGCTTGTTCAACTCAGTTTTCATAGTCTCAGGGACATATGATTGTCCAAATGGTAGTGAAAGTATATTTAAAACATGCCTATGCAAGACCATGGAATTTTCCGCAAGATATTGTCATGCATTAGAAGTGAAGCACGTGATCACACTACCTTTGCTCAGGGTGTCTTGCATTTACAGGATGCAGCTCTGCTGGCTAGCTCTATCCCCATACACTGACCTTTGACCTGTAGGCCTAAGTACCCAACTCCACAACCTTGCATGTTACCTTGACCCTCATTGACCTGGAAGCATCCAACTCCCCTACCTGCTGAGTTTCACCTCCATACGTAGCATCTTGACTGTCCATTCCACTCTCAGACACTTTCTTCACCTCGTCCTGAATTTTCTTAAGAGTGGACAGATTCTCTTTCTGCTGACGAATCATCTTCAATTCTTCTGCCGCTTTCTTGATGATATCATGCTCCTTCTCGGACAGAGTCTGTGAGGCAAAATGGACAAATTGAATAGACAAGGAAAAGCTTTACTCTGTTGTATCACTTTTGTACTTAGTGAACACATGAAAGAGGTAGCAGTACTTGTGACACTGTAGACAAACTTCTTAGAACACTTCACGATTATGTTCGAAAAAGCATGTTTTGGTATTTGCAATGTTTTATTGATTAATAACAAGTATACAATTACGTTTGCTATAGGCCTACTTTGAGTAGATTGACTCTGATTGACTTAAGTCGCATTGTCTCCTGTCTACATTGCAAAAGTCAGATGCTGTGCTGTCTTCTAGAATAATCAGGGCCCGGTCTCATACTCAAAATCGTGCTCACTGGAGTCGTACTCAAAAAAGAGTATCTGATGTCGCATTTCGAGTAGACTCCAAACGTACTCAAATCTGACACTCATACTAGAGTTACTATGGAACTATTTATGATGTGAAATGCAAAACCACGCAAAGTTGCGCTGATTCACTGCTCCGTATTGGCATAGACCACCCCAGCAACTACATCATCGCCTGCTGTCATTACAACTACAAGAGTATAGCGTGGAATTCTGAGTGTTCTGTAATTGTTATTAATTTTCTCAGTTTCAATACAATAGTCTTATCATATTTCTTTGATACATTTGAAAATTATTAAGCTTTACTTCTCGAGTTCCTCATCTCCCGAAAATGTCAAGATAATTGTAACATCTCCATGATAGCAAGTAGCAGCATATATTAAAGAACACAACAACGGTTTTAAGTCAACATGTTTCGGTGTCATTTATTCAAACACCATCATCAGAAGAGAGAATGCAGCGGCCACCTAGCTAGGCCCAACATTACTTGTTGCTGGGCCTACCTAGGTGGCCACTGCATTATCTCTTGATGATTTAATAAAAAATACATATCTGTTACAACTTATGGACATTATTTATATAACGACAAGGTACGATGGAACCTAGTATCTTGGGAATTTATGTCAGGAGTTTCAGTTTTTATTATTAAAGCTTCGAGTATTTTCAAACGAAAGGAGTCACGTTCGAAATACCTGACGATGGTATTGTCAACCACTATCTGAACGAGAAATTTTGTGTTTGTGGAGTGTTTGAAAGTGATCTTTAATTGATCCATTTTGAAAATGCATAGATAACCCGCGAGCTAAAGTGCAACTTGTATAACCAAATACCTTGAGCAATTAGTGTTCGAACGAATACATTCATTGTGGGAGCAATTGAACTGATAAATCAAGTCAGTTTTGGCTTAGAGCACATAATGATGTTAACAACAAGATCTTTAGTTTTATGCTTTTGGTAATATATAATTAATGAAAAGCTATCTACTGGCTTAACGGTCTTAACATCATTATGGATAATCCATCTTTTTCTAAAATGCTCATAATTCAAGCTCTTATAGCAAATTAACCTATTCTGTGTTATGACACTCAACCGCCATACATATACATATACATATACATAATATATAGAAATTAGAAATCAAGTCTCTACATGGTATATATTTCGTATTTGATGTTTCCCCAGAATGACGGTATTTTGCTAGAGGAGCATAAAATGTGAAAAGTCAGTTTCTGTGAATAAGGTTTGAGATATCCTTAACAACAAAATGGCTGTTAATGACTATATCGGCTTAGCCATCTTCCTATCTTTCCTGTTGACCTATCATCTAATACCTTTCCTGTTCATTCGTCTTCAATCTCAGTCATTAGGGAAAATTAGTCCGATAAGGAATCCTAATTACAGAACAGCTTAGCAACCTATCTTTCCTGTTCATTCATCTTCAATCTGTCATTAGAGATTACTCTGACAATTAATTCTAATTACAGAATAGCTTAGAAACCTATCTATCTTTCCTGTTGATTCGTCTTCAATCTCAGTCATTAGGGAAGCTTAGTCCAACAATGAAATAAGAATTCTAATTACAGAATAGATTAGAGACCTATCTACCTTTCCTGTTGACTCGTCTTCAATCTCAGTCAGGGAAGATTAGTCTGACAATAAATTCTAACAAGAGCAACGCGGAGCGTTGAAATGCGCCCACAATTGCACCGCATACGGTATCCTTCTAGGGTTGTTTATTGGTACCATAAAGTGGCCAGTAGAGGGCATACTTTGCAAAATGGAAAGGCATGGTCATTGTCTCCTCAATAGGCTAGGGGCAAAATGTGAGTAATCTTCATAATACAAGCACATCCTATACACCAGTTGCTTAAAGCACCACAGAAACATAGAATTAAAAACAAATTTACCAACATACGAGATTAGCACAGCATTAGAATGCCAGAAACAAATTTCTACTTGGAACTTTTCCTTCACAGTCACGAAGTAACACAAAGTATACACCTAAAGACCTATGAAAATACAGAGGTCAATGTAAAATACTAAAATTGCCACTAGAGGCAAATACTAAAATTGCCACTAGAGGCATACCGGTAATCAGAATCATCCTAAAGTCGTCATCGTCCGTTGTCAACATCACATAAATACACTTGCTAAATTTAGTAAAGATCCTGCAAACGGTTTGGGAGATACAGCCATGGGCGCAAAAAAACAAAACTGCCACTAGGAGGCGCCACAGTAGTCCAAATCGTCTGAAAATCATTGTCAGCTGTCTTCCTTATAGTAAGCACATACACGCCAATTTTCACAATCATCCTTTGAGCGGTTTGGTTGATAGAGGGGTGGACGCAAAAATACAGACTCGAAAACAGTAAAAATGGCCACTAGGTGGCGCAAACTACGTCGAATCCATCTGAAAACAGTAGGATAGCGTCATCTCACTAATAGGTGCCTACATACCAAATTTCATGAAAATCCGTTCAGGACTTTTGAAGATACAAAGGTAAGCGTAAAAAACTAAAATTGCCACTAGGGGGCACACCGGTAGTCGAATCCGTCCGAAAGTTCGCATATGCCGTCCCATTCATAAATGGAACATATGTGCCAAATTTCATGAACGTATGTCAAAGGGTTTTGGAGATAGAGCAGCGGACGCCGGACGCCAGACGCCGGACGCCGGACGGACGCCGCCCGGACGGACGGACGGACGGACAGAGATGACGGCATAATGCGTCCACATATAAATATGTGGGCGCATAATTACAGAATAGCTTAGCGGCAACCTGTCTATCTTTCCTGTTGATTCGTCTTCAATCTCAGTCATTAGGGAAGCTTAGTCCAGCAATGAAATAAGAATTCTAATTACAAAATAGCTTAGAGACCTATCTACCTTTCCTGTTAATTCTTCTTCAGTCTCAGTCATTAGGGAAGATTAGTCCGACAATGAATTCTAATTATAGAATACCTTAGCAACCTACCTAACTTTCTTGTTAATTCGTGTTCTGACAGAAGACTACTGACGATAAATTCTAATTACAGAATGGCTAAGCCAGCTTTCTATCTTTCCTGTTAATTGGACTTCACTCTCCATCATGAGTGAAACCTATTCGGACGATGAATTCACCCTCAGCGCAGTCATCAGGACAGGTTGTTTTGTCGGAATACCTCTGGCAAGTACTGTAGATAAATCGATTAGAAAACACCACGAGTTTCACGATGAATCGATTTCAAGACAACCAGCTCGATTTGAACCCCAACAGATTTTAAAATAATTTACAGTCTACAATATTAACGGATTTACGTTATTAGCCGACTAAATCTGATGAAAGCTTCACATTATGTTCAGGTTAATAAATGGCACATCAAGTCAATGACAAAACAATTGATACCGCTTTTTCTTCAGGTTTTGCAGGTCTTGTGTCCTTCCCTTCTAACTTAGTTGTGCTGCAATGTAATAAACAAATTATTCACAACTAAATCATGTGTTAAGAAAAGACTTTACTAGATTAAGCTGTATATCATCCTGTCCAGCCTGTTAAAAATTAAACAACATTTGCCCTTTTACTCCCATAAAACCCTTAAAGGAGAATGCCACCCGAGCTAATTAGGTTTTATTACCATCTTAAATGGACTATGTCCACATCACCTAGTATACAGCTGAAAGGTGTCGTGTTAATCTGTGAGGAAGTTGTGTACACAATGCAGCGACGTCAGCAGTTCTTCAGCTTAGAGTGTGCTGTTATGGCGTGGCGCATCGTTCCCACTTGTGCGAAGCATGAAGCTGCGAGGAAAGCGGGTATATTGTTTTTTCGATTTCTTCGAGAATACGAAATGCTTCGCAAGTGGAAATTGGCAGTATAGAATGAAAAGTACGCTGCATGAGGCCATTAAGTACCTCCATGTCTGTGGCTGGCATTGTTCTGTTTCAAAATCCCTAACCAATGTTTATTTAAAAAGTGAAACAAAGTGTCAAAGTCTATCTGAGAGGAAACAATTTCTAATGCCTTAGGAATATTTGTGAGAGCAAATGTATTGATAAGTCAACAATGTATAACTCATACAGTAAAAGTAATTGACCCCCTTGTGAGCGCAAGCTAATTCAGTGTTTGCTGCCAGAAAGCTGTTCTGAAACAATAACTTGATTCTATATGCTATGGTCAGATGTTAGGGGAATTTTTAGAATATATATATATATACATATACATATACATATACATATACATATATATATATATACATTATTCAAATCACTGTTATTGTAAACCTTTTCACTGGACGGTTCTGCAGAGAGGGGAACCTGGCTTCGGGGCCCCATCAACCATTAGATTTGCAATTTCACAGCGAATTCACAAAAATATTCATGTGCACATTATTTCTTTAGTTCACTAGTCTAGTCTTCTTGACTGGAAGTTAAGTTTTCAACTTTCGCACCCAACTAACTTTGCTGAATTATGTTTGTAATGTCTCCAGTTCGCTGGTCGCGATTAACGGGCGTGATCGGGTACTGAGGCACTGGGTTATAAAGAGCATTTTGTATTTAGAATTGAAAAAATTCGCAAGTCTAAACTTACAACACATGGCTATGCTCTCCTGTCTCTATTCTAATTTTTACACCCAACAGACTCCAAACTTCCCACGACAGACCTCGGTAAGTTAGCTTACCGAACTTTGTAGGCTATGGTGCGTTCAAAATTTCTATGAATCAAAGTAAAAAACGGTATTTGTTAGGGTTTTACATCAAATTTTGATGATTATTGGCATAAAACGATGAAATTAAGCGACAAGCTGACACCAGGAAGCGTCTTGAGAACTGCTGAGCAGAGTCTGTGTGAACCTATAACATCATTGGCTAATTTCAGCATCTCCGTCAGCCGTCTGGTGTCAGGTAGAAGAACTGAACTTGCTATTATCGAGTCAAAGTACTCGATCTAAATGGATACAAAATATGCTGTTTCTGTGGCATTCTCCTCTACCTGTGAAAGGATTGTATTACAGATACTAGGGTTGGCCAACCCTAAAATTGCAAACTGGCACTTGTATGCAGTGCACTCAACTTATGCTGATAATGGTAATGGAATAGCATCACAGTAAGGGTTATTACGAGGATAAAAGCCCAAAATAGATTTTGACTTTTAGTCACCAAAATGCGATTTTTACCTTGCAGTCTATTGAATCTTAACTTACTGCAACTTACATGCCTGACGGAATGAAACTTAAATAATTGTTAATTTATATGAATAAAGACACAGAACAACAATGGTAGCTTGTGGTCAGGTCAGGCAATTAGTTTGCACAACTGCAACACCCTTTTGAGTTTCACAAATAATGTCCAGCTCCACTGCAGCAGATGTGACCATAAAACAACTGAATTTGACATGATCTTTCTTTTTCAGGGGCTCCTTTCTACTTTGATGCAAATATTTTGCTAACACCAGGGGCTTGGAATATTTTCACTACATTCAGAAATTCTTTGAGAAGTGTTCAGTACAAAGTCCTCACACTAGGATAGTCTCCTCCACTTTGGAACACAGAAAGTTGCAATAGAAGTGAAATTTCTGCAATATGAACTGACTAAAAGGACATTCCTCAACAGGAAATAACATTCACAACTTTAAATACAATCAAAAATACCAAAAACTATTTCATAAGACAAAATACAGTTATAAAACAAAAGCAAGATTCTCATTCTCAATACACACCTATTGCTTGCACTGTTGGAATCCGATGTTGCTGAGTCCTGCTCTGCCTGGGTTGTCATTGACTCAGTTTTGCTTGCTGTTTTTTGCTGACTTTGACCTGCAGTATCAGTTGATGAAGGTTCTTTAACATCAATTTCAAACAGTGACATAGGCTTACTTTGCCCTACACCAGTTGCCTGCAGGCCACCAACTGCAGTTGGACTTTTGGGCCTGGGACCTTGATTTTCACTACCTGACCACAGGTCTCTGTTCCCAATAGCTGGTCTTGGTCCTCTCAGGTTCATTCCTGGCCTAGGACCTCTCTGTTCCATCCCCGGCCTAGGACCTCTATGCTCCATCCTGGGCCTAGGACCTCTATGCTCCATCAATGGCCTGGGACCTCTATGCGTCATCCCCGGCCTAAGACCTCTCTGCTCCATCCCTGGCCTAAGACCTCTCTGCTCCATCACCGACCTAGGACCTCTTGGTTCCATGCCAGGTTTAGGACCTCTTGGCTCCATCAAAGGCCGTGGACCTCTTGGCTCAAGCCCAGGTCTAGGGCCTCTTGGCTCGAGGCCAAGTCTAGGGCCTCTTGGCACCATCAAAGGCCTTGGGCCTCGTGGCTCCAGGCCAGGTCTAGGACCTCTTGGCTCAATCAAAGGCCTAGAACTCATTTGCTCCATGCCAGGTCTAGGACCTCTTGGCTCCATGCCAGATCTAGGTTCTCTGGGTTCAGTCCCTGGTCTGGGACCTCTAGGTTCCATACCAAGTATTTGGTCCCTTTGCTGCATACCTGGTGGTCTAGGCCCCCCAGGCTCCATGCCAGGTATGGTCATCCTATTTTCAACACCTGGACGGAGTCCGTGAGGCCCTAACAATGACCTGGGCCCTCTTGGCTCCATTCCAGGACGAAAGCCTCTTGGGTCCACACTAGGTCTAATTCCTCGTGGCTGCATCCCTGGCCTCAGCCCTCTTTGCTCCATGCCAGGTCTTGAACCCCCAGGCCCAGAACTAGGTGTTTGATTTCGTGGACCTCCCAAAGGCTTCTGACTTGGTGAATCGAACAAGGAAGGAGGACCTTTCACATCCTCACCTGCGTCACCAGCACTAGTAGTTCCAGCTATTCCTGGCCGTGGCCCGCGAGGTCCACCTATCTGACCTCTGGGCCCAAACTGTGAATGCCCTTGGCTACCGTCTGAGCCGTTATTGAATGAACGCGGACCCTCAAACCGGCTGTCATGTGGGCCAGGAAAACGAGGACCTTGATTAGATGCTTCAAAGCACGCTTGAGGACTCTCATGATGTGGACGAGGTGCATTTGCCTGGGGTCCTCGTGGAGCTGCATACCCCCAACTGGGCTCTTTACCACTGGCATTTTCAACAGCACTGCCAACACTGCTCCATCCAGCCACCTGAGATGTGTTCTGTTCTTTCTGCTCTTCCACTTCCAGAATCTTATTCTTCTTGCCATCTATCTCCTTCCTCTTGTTCTCCATCTGCACCTCATATTGCTTCCATTGCTGTTCATACTGAATGTACTGATCTCGGTTGGGATGATCTGCAAACAGCACAAATACAAACACAAATCACATTTGGTATACAAACATCAGCTCTATTGCATACAAGAAAGGACAAATGGTAATGTCAACTCTGATACATACCTGATGAGACATAGTAGTTTCATCCCTAAAACATGTTATTAAAAGTACAGCATGTAAACAGGTTTGATTTGATGCATAAACCGGTGCCACTGTTTGTCACTGAGTGCGAGACCCATATCTCGTTTCATTATGTATCCTATTGTGTATCGCATATGATGGTTTGGAATCAGGTTATAGAGTGCAACAGACATAGTGGACCTTCAACTGTGAGCCACTGGTGGTTTGAGTGGCAGGGAGCCAGTGTACGTCACTTTGGAGAACAAGTTAGTGAAAAGTGATTACTGTTTTGGTATTTCTTACCCTATTTTTGAAAGTTATTTACAGCCGTTTTTGTAATTCTGCTGTTTAGGCAAGATCTTGGAAAAATTCCAAATTTGTCTTACTTCGTAATATCGTATCTCAGAAATGGCTGGTCGGATTCATATGAAACTTTCAGGTACCAGGATGCCTTATGCGCCATTTTCAAAAACGCTTTAGGAATTGTTTTTTAAATGTTTCACTTTGGCATGAGGGCTATTACAAATAGGATTTATATGAAAACAAAATGCTAATTTGGAAAAAAGTGTTTTTGAGAATTTGTCTTGAACACTAACATCATAAGAAATTTACGCATGCAATTGATCTTGTTGTTTTGCTATGAATGTACCTCTCCTTTTTACTAAATTTTACTGATCATGGCAGACTGGAATAAAGAAGAAAATTTAATTCAACGAAATTTCTACTATCAGAAAATTGGTTTGTAAATATTTGGCTAAAGGTCCTACCTGACCATAAGGTAATGAGTTATGAATTGAGCCGTGTGAATTGTTTTTATTTTACAGCTAAATACCTTTAAAGTTAGTACAAAACTCAGGATTTTGAAAAGTCATTAGATTACTTTGTCTGAATTGACATGCAATTTGCTCATTCATGGTAAATTAACAATTGCCTGAAACTTAACAACTGAATCATCTGTTGTGTGTTAAGAGTCTCAAAAATCTCAATCAAATAAGTGACGACATATGTAGTGTTTACATTTGCCAACAATGAAGGATATAGGTGCAATTTTTTGAGGAACTAGACTGTTTTCCGTGTCTGGGAAATTTTGTCCTTTTAACATGTTGCATCAACCGGTTTGGCCGCACTTACGACCTGTTTAAATGTCCTGCGACTGGTTTAAAAATCTCGCGACCATTCCCCCCACCCCTATCGACCTCCCCGCCTCCGCACTATATGTCTCGCAAATCATGACAAATCTCCGGGTTTTCGACAGCAAATATCAGTATCCTGGCTAATACCTGACGGGAAGAACTCCACACTGGTGTGAAGCAGGAGAGATAAGTTAGTACGGTAGAGCAAAATAGTCCGGACCAAACTTTTTGCATTGCGCTTATGTAATTGGACCAACTTTGGTACACTTGCTAGTCCGGTCTTTTAGAGCGTACTAACTTAAATACCATAACAAACAGACTGTTTTAAATCACCTTGCACATTGGGATTAAAATTCTTGCGGTCGTGAAAAAATACTAGTCCCAAGTAATGCGAAAGGTCCTTTTGTGTGCATATCACTAACTTTGTAAAGTGCAAACTTTACGTTGTATTGTTATCAAAATGAATTATTATACAGCACACATTACGAATTTTCGACAACAGGTCATCTACCTGACCAGCAGCCGAACAATGGTCTGCTCGCAGCCGTCTACTGAGTTGCCTCTGCGGTCGGCACTTGAGTCGACAAAGTGGTCATCTAGCATAGATGACCAATTCGAATTACGCGTTTCCTTGGTCGGCAATTACCATTTTATGACTTAGCGGGTGAACTTTTGCCAAACAAACATTTAACTGTTCGCTGTTCATTCACCAGTGGCCATTACGGTCTTGATATCGGTTTATCAACTTTTGTTCAACTATTGAAAGGTGGTAAATTTGAATCATCCTACAAATACAAATTGCGTGAAATAACACCAACTTTATGTTGAATTGCTGATGGCGTGGTAAAATCAAACATTACATGATACCGCGGAAACATACATTACGCATAAAAAAAAACCAACAACCAAGAAATTTGAAATGTTACAGTAAAATTTGCACAAAAATCAGAATACAATGCTAGATGTAGTGTTTTACAACCTAAAGTGTTTTCATGCTGGGGAATGCTCAACAAGTAGCACGCATTTGCGCTAATCTGTTATTGCTCACGATCACCACTTCATCACGCAGTACATTGCACTTTCCCACAGACAATTATTTACTTTTTACAATTTCTTAATATGTTGGTTCAGCAATAGAACAAAAGTTTATTTTAGGAACAACATAAACAGTGGTTTGAAAATAGAGCAGATATTAAGATCATGAGCTCATGTAAACAGAAGAATATGATCGGTTATAGTGTCAGCCATGATCCATCATCATTCTGAATTTGTTGTCTCTTTCAGGGTCAAAACATCGTTTCAAAGTTAGAGCCTTCTTATCTAGCCATCTAGCTGTATGAAGACTATCATCAAACTACAGGAAGGTGCCACTGTGTATTGAGCTCCGACAGACCTCGAAATTGCACAGAGCTCGGATAATTACGCTCCTCACCTCATTGTGAAACTTGTATCAACATGAGCTAAAGACCGACGGGTGTGCATGCAAAATCTGGGGGCCGCTTGACAATCACCTTGCCCATTACAGCCATTTAAGCGAAAAACATCCGTCATTTTATTGCGTAATTGTCCGCCTTTTGTAGCAAAGAAAGGTGTGTCATGGTTTTGATAGGAGTACATTCGTGACACGCGCCACTTCCAGATTTTTTTCAACATCTCCCACGAGATGACAACATCCCAGCAAAATTTGTTCTAAAATTCGGGTGACTGATATCAGAATTCTACAAACTTATAAATGTAGTGAAACCAATTCTGATCCTTTGTTGTAACATTTACGCAACCTCGAGGGAGAACATTTGATAATTGAAGAATCTGGGAAAAAGAAACTGGCTAATAGGTGACGCAATATTTCATTGTGCCGAAAGCCGACGCAAAATATCACACAACTTTAGCAGCAGAATAACGGTAGAAAACCAATTTTTGCAACGCCAGTAAATAATTTAGATTACTCAAGGAAGATTTTATTTGATCAGTTTTTACCCACATCGACGCAAAGTAGTGTATTTAATTTAGTAAACAGTTTTGCACCAAGGCTAGAGCCTTCCAACTCGTTTGGAGTAAGAGCACAATACTTTGCGTTTCGCATCTACTCCAAGGGGTAAAGCTCTCTTATCATCCCTTGTAATTCTGTGGCAGTTGTTTCATCGTTTTCTTTCATCTGTTGGTCGATGAACACACGTGCAGGCCCACTGAGTTTTTTCGCACATTATTTGTAAGGATTTCGCTTGATACTTTTCTCCTTTTGTCAAGTTGCCGACTAGATGTTTGACTGACCTTTTTGATACACTGTGTACGTCATCAACAAGGCGTTTGTACATTTCACCAACAGTAAAGATGTTGCAAAGCTTTTTTACAATGTTTTATCAACCCGGAAGGCATGCTGTAAGACCCAAAGTGATGACAAAAGTGCAAGACTTCTGATTAATACCACACGAAGGCTATTGTTGGTGTTTTGATGTTTTATTAAAGCGGCTACAAGCGAAATGCTTCGCATAGAAAGGTAAGAATCAGAGATAAACATCAACAATTGATGCGTAGTCGCACAAGGAGGCAAACAATTGATTGGATTTTCTCAGTGCCATTAGAATTAATGCGTGCGGAAAATATCACGTGTCCTTTAGACTGGTCCAGTGCCCATGTAATATGAATTTATTGACCGTACTTTGGATAAACAGATTGAAACTGAAAAATGATGACTCAGCAGGGGTACAGACAAGTTGGATCCGGCCAAGCTTGACAGTATAAAAGTGAACGTGAAAAAGCGATTTGGAAGATTTTAATTCCCTGTGGAAAACTTGCCTTGTAGCAATGACCATTAAGTGTAAAAAGGCACGTCAATTCGCAAAAAATAGGTTTTGATGACATGCAGGATTATTTTGTGATTCAAGGTTTAATGTTTACTTAAATTTAAGACTTTACTGAATTGTCTTTGTGTTGTAAGGATTATGTAAATAGCTGTGCATATTCAAATAAAAGTTATATTTATTAACATGTCATTACAAACATCTCCTGTTGAGAATTTCTTTCTGACAAGAGTGGTCTTCAAATGTAGAATCGGTACTATTGTATGTAGTGTTTGTCTTATCGTTTTAGTTCAAGGTCTTCCCGAAAATTATGAAAATGATTGTTTTCAATGTGAATGGCTAATTGTAAGTGTACGTCCTATTCAGTTATTAGGCCTACATATAATTCAACCGATATTACAATATACGTATGCCTAAGAACGTGCTCCGAGTCAATGACCCTGTAATCAGCATGATTTAAACGTTGAAGACATGCTTCGTACTTAGACTCGGTTGATTAAGGTAGGGCCCTGACAACACACGAAGCTGGTAGTTTTTAAAACAACTTTTCCTTTACATAGGTAAGTTTTCTGCCCACGTGTTGATTTGAGGTACGACGTGTGCACTGACTGAATGAATCAACAAAACATATTAATTTTTGAAAATGCCCTCAGAACTGGACTTTTTCACCATGTTGGCCGTATTCGTGCAGAAAAGCGAAATGAACAAATTTGCACACTGCTCAAAGCACTTTTGCAGACATACAGAAATGCCAATGTCTCTATCCCACAACGCTGCATGTGCTTGGCATTTCTGATAAAGCGCTCTCTTGCTGGAAGTTTTTTTTTCAGATTGAGCGCCATTTAAAAATTGTAGGTATGGTTACAGCTAAGCACAGAAGAATTATTCTGCAATCTTAGGACTGAAATGGAGCCAAATCTAGCGTAGTGACTCATTAGAAGGCGTAGAACTCGGGGAGAAGGGGGAAGGGGGGCATGCAAGCAAGATATTTTATATTGGCGCCATAGTTGCCAGGTGTCATTCAGCGTCACGGTCATTTACAACCTAAGGTGGCCAGATAATGCGCTTTTAACGTCACCAGACGCTTTGCGTCTCAAAAAAAGCACCCTGGTGTATTCGCTTTCATTTATTTTCGACAGCTAAATCGCTTTACCAAAGATTCATGCACAAATGGCGTGTAGACAAATACCTCTTCACCACATATTCACACCTTCCCGATCAAAATTGTCTTCTTTGATATATTTTGTCATATGTTGCTGACAAAAACATTTATTTTTGGAACTACGTCAACGATCAACAGATACATGTAACTAGCGCAGATTTTAACGTCACCGATGCATGAAAATGGAATGCGCAAAGCTAGAATTGGTTTTAGCCTGAACAGTGGTCATTCCGTGGTTGATGTGATTGCCTAAGTTCGTGGAAATCGTAACCATATGGTTTCGAAGTTAGAGCCCTTCAAGTCTGTCAGTTTAGGACATAAGGGAATGTGTATTTCGCGTCTTTACTGCAAGGGTGACTATGAAAATAAAACCACCAGAGTAAGAGTTCTCCGGTGCAACAACTCACTGACTATCCCACTATCATGGGCGCGTGATAAGAGACCATGAAGAACTTTAAAAACACAAGATATGCAGTTCGACGTAACACAAACCGAAAAAACAAGTGCGGGCAAAGACTACCCAAAATAGCTGCATTTACTTATGAGTACGGCATTGTATTGACCGGGAAGCAGCCAATCTAATGCAACTTGTTAACGTCACGAGTCAAAAGATCAAATGTAAAGAAAACTTTCACATTTTGTAATCCAAAACTTGTTGCATGGTCCATAATCCAATGTTCAATATTACCACTTGCCTTCAACCTTTGAATTAGTGGTGTTACACATCTGATGTTCACTCAGGTAATGGAGACACAGTATAACTAGGTCAATTTATTTAAGGCGATATTCTTTCAAATGAGACAATATTATTTAGTCTCAAAGTGTGTCGAACGGTTCCACATTTTTTTAATATCCACTGGTATGTAACAAATCTATACCTTACCCTAAACATGTTTACAATGTTACATTTTTATTTCCTCAAAATCTGCGTAATATTCCACAAAATCTGCGTAATATTCTGCACTCAGTGCGGAATATTCCGCAAGGCAAAAATTGAACTTCTAATTAAGAAAATGCTAATTGAGGAAATAAAAATGTAACATTGTAAACATGTCTTAATTAGAAGTTCAATTTTTGCCTTGCGGAATATTCCGCACTGAGTGCAGAATATTACGCAGATTTTGTGGAATATTACGCAGATTTTGAGGAAATAAAAATGTAACATTGTAAACATGTTTAGGGTAAGGTATAGATTTGTTACATACCATTTTTATGGCCCTAAGTGGATACTAAAAAAGTGCGGAACCGTTCCGCACACTTTGAGACTAAATAATATTCTCATTTGAAAAAATATCGCCTTATTTGAACCTGTGCCGAGATGAATATCCAATGGCACGCAAAGTGGTATGAGCCAGAAAACCTACGGTATTACACAACTGCTACTCTAGGCTAAAAATAGTAGCCAACCCGGTCGGCAATTAAGGTCGGCAGAAGAGTCAGCTGGGGGGTTGCCTTATGAGTCGGCACTGCGGCCGGTCGGCTAAGTTTTAGCCGACCGGTCGGCTAATTAGGTGACTGGTAAGACAAAAATTCGTGATGTGTGCTGTATGGAACCAGAATGAATTATTGTAAACACAAGTACTGGTAGCAGAATAAATTATATAGTAAAGTGTCAATCATCAAATAATTATCAAAACTTAAAACATAGTATAGTTAAAAATACCTATTATCAAATAGTGGTTAAGGCAATTTTTGCAATCAAAACTACAAGTAAAATGACACATCTCTGCTTCAAGGTAACCTAATGTAGAGGAAAATCATTATGATCTCACTTTTATTTTGTTCTCTCCAGTCCTCAAACTGTTTCTTCCATTGATCATATTGAGCAGTAAATTCTGTTTCTTCTTTTATAATTGCTTGCATCTCTGAAACAGAAAACATAGGGACTCCATATAAGGCAATCATGCTGCAACCACACGAGTTGGTTCCGGTGCAAATGATCTTCATGTAATATGCTTGGGTGTGTAACCCAGACAAAAGAAATGATGACAAGAGGCTAAAAGAATAGAGCAATATTGAGAGTTTTTAACAAAATGTAGAAATAGCAGGATAAAGTAGGAAAACTAGGAATGCTTGAAATCCTTCAAAAAAATAAAACTTCCCAGAGAGGCAGACTCTAAAAGCAAACTTGAAGATAATAAAATGGACTCCATGGGATGCAGCATCCATTGAACTTTAATTACATCCTGCAGTTGTGAAGTTGGGACAGCATTCGTTTCAAAACTGTGCTTAAATGTTCGAAATAAGAAAGTTGATAATTCTTTCCAAAAACATTTATAGAATTCAACAGTAAAACCATCAATTCCTGAAATTTTGTTATTTTTCATTTTTTTAATGCAACTTCTATGTCTTGCAAATCAATATCAGTATTCTTAACTTACTTGATCAACGTCGCTAATTTTTTGGTATTTTGAATTTCCACATCACACATCACTGATATTCTTAATTCCACAAGTCTTGTCTCCAGAAGCGTATAGTTTTTCGTAAAAAGATTTTAATTCACTTAAAATTGCTTTTTCATTCGTCAAAGTTTCACCAGAGGACTTTATCACCCTTAGTTTTTAGTATTAAGAAAGTTTCGTTTTTCCAAGCCACAAAAATACTTTGCCTTCTCAATTTTTTCAATGCATTTGCAATTTGAGCGAAGAATTAAGCATTTTACATTTAATTTTCTCAATTTTTTCTAAATGGGCATTGCATTCCTGCATTAACTCTTCATAAACTGAATGTTTTTGTTTCTTGCAACAATATTTGAAAAACCTCTATTTTTTCCTGACAAGATCTATACAAAAAACAAGCTTTTAGTAAGATAAATCCACCAAAGAACAGTTAAGCGATGGCTCTGTTCAAGCTAAATCAATAGGCTTTGAGCTTTGGATGAGAATTCATTTAATAGTTAGTATTTTATGAAACATACTGTCTAAGAGAAATTTTGTATAATAAAACATTTTACATCCTGTCTGCAGGAGTTACAATGGGGATAAAGGAAACCAACATTTAAGGATGACAGTTAGGCGAAGAGAAACAAAGAATACCTTCAAATTATGGCAATTTTCAAATGAATCTAACTGGAGAATAAGTGCACCTGTATTTGTCTGAGCCAGCTGCTGCATCCGTATCTGTTTCTGATAATCAGCCATCTTCTCTTCATATTCTCGCCACTCCTTCTGTCTCTGCCACTGTTGAGCCTGCATCTGTAATGCTGTCAGCTTCTGTTGCTCTTCATTGCTTGACGCCATCATCGTCTACAAGATATATGAAAGATAGTCACTGACAGGACCAAGTCTAGAGGTTGCTAACAACAGACTGACTGAAGTCACAATCAGGTCAAACACCATTGCTTGCAAACTGTACTATTGAGATAATTCCACTAGTGACAGAAATAAAATCAGAGATTCTGATCAGTTGTGAAAAAAAATTCCATCCTAGGAATGTGATTAATACATCAACTGTTACGTCTCACTGATAGCTTTCAAAACATGAAACAACCTTTCTCCTATCTTTTCATCTGACTGATTAAATTGCCTTTGAAGTGGTGGGACGGGCGTACGCAGAGTATTTTTCAACAAACCAATTCCATTTGTAACAGACGTACAATCAGAGAACATTTCGATCAATTGTGAAAAAAATTCTCGGGGGAAAATAACTAATAAATCAATTGATAGGTCTCATTGATAGCTTTCAAACCATGCATCAACTTTCCGCTTATCTTTATTTGACTGAGAAAATTGCCTTGAAAGGGGTGTGACAGATGGACGCACAAAATTTTAATTTTTGAAAAATAAAACATTTAACATTAAATTTCTGTGAGTTGCATGAAGTTACAACTTTTTATTTTATATGAATTGGTGGAATGTTTGAGAAGTACAACATACTAATTTTTCCTTAGAAATTTTTGTCAGACAACTTTATGTAAGGTGAGTGTGACGGACGTATGTGACAGACGAATGCTCTGAATTTCTAGTATTAAATTGTTTGTTGTGGCTAAGATATTAACGTAAAATACTTCAAACTTCAGTTTTTTTCACAAATGGTCTAAATGTTCTCTGATTGTAAGTACATCACAAATGAAATTGCCCGGTACCATTGTACAAAATACATAAAAAGTGCCTTGCACTTTCTGTGCAATGCTTCAATTATGGTTCACAGTCGCAATCCCAGTCACTCATCAAAGGACAATCACCCTTTCAAAGAAGAATTTCATTTACTGCAACAGAATTCTAATGAAATCTGTGAAGTATTCAGATATGTGCTTCATCTAGACAAAAATAACTAAAGTCATCATTATTTCCAAACAATAATCACATAAAAAGACACCGATCTTGCTGTGTGCAGTCTAGACTCAAGCTAGCCAGCTCGCCATTGGCGAATTTTGTGCAGCAATAGCGATGGTAGACCTAAGCCCACTCGCCAACTTGGCGAATGCTTTCGCAACTTGAATCTTTTACCTCAACAAAATGTTCAACAGTGTAGGGAGAAATCAGCCCTCTTGGTAATGGCAATTTCTCGCTTCATAGCGGGGTCTCGTGTAGGTGCTGCTGCTCGGCGTGTGCAAGTGACAATGTCAAAATAAAGAATCAAAGACTATTTCGGTGGCAAACACGACCCAGTCTCTCAAGGTTTTTACACTCGCGACCTGGAGTGAGTCGGTACAGAGGTATTAAATTACCCAAGGGATAAAACTGAGCTGAGTCGTCTCAAACATGCCAAATAAACTCAAGGTTTAAATTTATTATTTTCATATTACATGAATCTATCTAAATTGATTTCCAATGTTACCTATCTTCGGCGCTCAATTTGTCGTGTCAAATAGTGTTTGGGTCTTGAAACTAACAGTTTTTCTTTTCAAGTAGTAAAAGCCGCGAACGACTCCGAGGACTTTGTTACCGTATTCACCCTAATAAGCGCCCACGGCGCTTAGAAAAATTCGCTTTAACAGGAAGGGGGTGCTTATTATAGCCCAAAAGTGGTTGAAACCCGGTCTCCGAAACAGGTGAAATTGTAAGTAAGAATTCATCAGATTTACGCTTTGTGATCAGGGCTTTATCCAGGATTTCAAAAATAGGGTGTCCAAAATGGGGTTCCCAATATTCCAGGGCGTACATGATTCCAACGCATTACCCCCACTCCCCACCACCACTCACCAGTAACCCCCTCCCCCCATACACAAAGAGGTTTTTCACAAAAAATGCCTTGAACAAGGCTTTTACGTATAAGTTTACTAAAACAGCTCTCTTGTAGTGACCTTTTTACTAAAAAACTGTGGATCAAGACTTTTATGCCTAAATTTACGAAAACAGCCAAATATCTAACCAAACAGGTATTACAGATTACAGATTTTGGTTGAACGATGAGTGCAACTTGCTGTTATAAAGTTTATCATATCATCTTAACTAGCTTTGTATTATGTACAATGAGTCATCAAAGCTGTAGTTACCAACACAAGAAAAATGCACAGACGATGCTAAGATGTCTATGGCAGAGACACTCTGGCAACCAAACACATGCTTATGATTGACAGGTCTACTAAATACTTTGAAAATAGTTTGAACATTGTAACATTTTACATACATTTGATATACATTGTATATTCTCAGTTGAAAGGCTCAACCTCTCTTTCATTAACTGGGGTGTCCTAGTAATCTTACAATGTGGGTGTCCAAACAGCTAATCACAATCAATATTTGGTGGCCACTTTTGGTGAAAAATGAAGGTTGTCATATAACTGTAAAAGCTGGGTTATTTTAAAGTACCATCCTTCCAGGTTTGTAATCTAAAATATTTTTGCACAAGAACCACCAAATAAAATTTTATGGCCTAATGCATCACAGTTGTACAAAAGGGTACGTACACTACAACTTGTGGTCACAGCCAACTTCTACCATGCAAAAATTCATAAGGTAGCTGTTAATTTAACAAGTTCTTGATCAAATTGAAGAAGTATCACATACTAAAGTAAGAAAAGCTATTACCATGCTGATCAAGTTGTTCTAGATGATGATACATTGCATATCTTAACACATTATAATGAGAATTTCCTCTCGTGCAATATGATTCGTACAAAAAGAAAATGACAAGTAACTACTTTTTTCAAAAACTTTATTGGTGCTATTTGCCTAGTTTTCAATACATTCACCAGTTGGTTAAAATAGTTAAAGCAATGCCAGGCCCAGTGTTCCACTTGTAAATAGTAAAAAATGGTACTGGTTGGGGGTACTTACACAACGCACAATCAATCAACTTCAAATTTTGACTAAGTTACAAATGTATGGGATGGTCTCGAGTTTTGTGCTGCTTCTACTTGTTGGTTTGTTGCAAGTTGTCTTGAGAGATAGAGAACCTGCCTCTGCAACATCAGTTGTCATATGATGTGCCTTCTAGGATGTTAAGTACTAGTCAAGTCCTGTGTGGCATTTTATTGCCCAAAAATTTGATGGTGTCCATTGTTTTTTTTTTGTCAGACTGGAATCATTTTGGAAATATCAGTATTGTTCATGGGAACAGCAGTATGTAAACATACGTGTGGGCAATACTTTATAGCATAGAGGTTGAAGGTACGTACACTACACAGGGGTACGTACACTACACAGGGGTACGTACACTACATTTCAATGATTTGTCAGGTTTATAAAAAATACTTTGAATCTGCTGAGAGTAAAATGATTTACTAAATCTATTCAAAGAGAAAAAATAAAAAGCACAGCATTCATGTGCATATCTGCCGTACTTTGAAAATGGGCACAAATTAAAATATAGGGGTAAGTTCACTACGCAAATGCAAATATTTCCCTCAAAACAAATGTAATTGTAACAAACACCTTTTAACCTAACGTTTTTGAGGAAGGAAACTGTCTACGACCAGTGTTGCTCACTTAGCAAGTGATATTTTAATTTCATGGCATTTGTAACCATGGGGGTACGTACACTACAAGGGGGGTACATACACTACATCACTATTTCTGCATCACATGGTAACATAATGTTGCATGGCCACTTATTTTTTGATGATAATAAGCACCACGTTGTTATTTAAAAGGCAATAACTTCATTTGCAATGATCACCTGTGTTACTGAATTCCACATGGGGGTACGTACACTACATTTTGTTAGCCTTTTTGGCCCATTTTCAACATAGCAGTACCCAGTCAATATCCAAACTTTTGGTTTATTTAAATAATGAATACTTTGCTGTGTTGCCTAGGCTAACATATTCTGCAGTTCTTTTTATGACAAAGTTTAAACTTTAGTTTTTAACCTTCTTTACAGTAGGTGAGGGTTAGAAACATCAAATTTATAAATTTTGTAACGAGTGCCTGTTTAATGATGAACCCTACCATTTGTCAATGATTAAGCACAACTTCATCTAAGTGATTCTAAAAGTGACTCACGCTGTTCCCAGTCACATCTAAGCAATTGCTTACTTGATAAAATAAATTTCTTTTCTACTGTTGACAACTGAAAATTGTAGTAATTTTTAAAATGGCCACTCGTAACGTTAAAAATGTATGAAATTATAGACAAAAACATGAATAAATTTCTCAAACGGCCGATGTTTTAATTTCCACAACTAAATAACTCTTTGCATATGAGATTCAATGGGCATTTGGTAAGAGACAAAAAATTATTTTAGACCACAACACAGTCAACTCTAGAATATGGACCTTGATTGTGATTTAGCCGATAGGAGAAATTCTGATTCACAGGGCGACCAAGTGATACATTGGGCGTCCTTGCCAAGGTGTCTAGATTAGTGCTAGAGCATCCAAATGGACGCCCTAGCTGCAGGACGTACGCTGCATGAAGACCTGTCTGTGATGCATCTGTATCATATGACACAGTTTCTACAAAATTGCAGTACATATCTATCAAACTTTGCTGTTAAATTACGAGCACTTTTCAGAAAATCCCAGTGCAAAAACTCGCCGACTGATGCATCGATGCCTTGCAATTGCCGATAGGTCAACTTATATTCTTGAGTAAAAATATAGTTTCCGACTCAACAAATTACCTGAAATCCTCCTTCAGTTTTCAAAATAGCGTCCATAAGATTTTTAAGTTCCTGTGGAGTCGGGATTAACAGCATATTAAGTACAAGTCTGCGCTAGATCGTACACTACAACATGACAAAAATCTCTGGACAAACGCACATGTTGTTGTCACATGATGTTTGTTTTGAAGTCGCATGCGTATTGTGTGAGTGAGCGAGCGAGTGTATGTTATCAGAGTTCATTTGCCAGAGTAAACGCGATGTAACGATCTAGGTGTGCATTGTAACTAAGGAAATTAACACAAGCAGTAAAGCAGAACATGTTTAATTTAGCACTTGTTGATCTCATCTGCAAAAAAGCGTTTGAGAATTCTCTCGGCCGGTAAGACCGATGTCATTGAGTGGCCGGGTGACTGGATGCGTGACAGTCTTAACAGTTATTTTTCGGGAGATATGGGAGAGGTGTAAGGGCTGCGCAAGTGTTCACTATCAGTGGGTCATTTTGACTTTAAAAACACCAATTATGACTAATTCAATAATTTCCCCTTAAAAATAATGCAAACATTTTTACCGTATTAGAAACTTTCGGAAATAATGAAGTGCCAGTATTTGCCGATGTTGATACCCATTTCTAGAATAGAACACTCTCGAAGACTAATCTATGACAGGAGTTTGAATGTAGCAAGCGTATCCTGGCCACGTGCTTCTAACTGAACAAAGGTCAAGTTTTTATTAGTCTTCCATTCACGGATTTCACTTGTAGAAAGAAATTTGGATTCCTGTTGAGGGAGATCTGTATGGAAAACATGTAATAAAATCCCTTTGACAAGTACACTGCTTCTGTTCTGAAAGGCCAGACCATTATTGGACACGTCCCTTGCAAGATCAGCAAAACTTGCATTCTTGTTGAAGCACGGTGGAAGTTTGAAGTGTATATAGTTACAGCTAAGTACCGACATGGCAGAGAGGTTTGTGGTCTACAAATTTCGCGCACAATGATTTTTTCAGAACTGTCGGATCTTATTGATAAATTGAAGACGTTACTGTAGAATTTTAGTACTGTAGGTATAGGGACGTGACAAAAAATTTAATTTTCTACATTTAGCAAAGAATACGGCACCATTGGAAAAGTCACATCATAAGCTTCCTAATGGTGTATTAATTAACTTTCTATGTCAAGTCAGGGCTCGACATAACGAGCTGCAGGTCGCATTTGCGACCTGAAATTTGGAAATGCGAGCTGAGATATTTGTCAGCTCGTATCAAGTTGCAAAATGCAACCTGGAATTTCCAACGAATGCGAGCTGAGTTTTTACACTTCTCGGCAGATACATAGCAAATATAAAGCAGCTATTGTTAATCCGACCATTGGTTGTTGCCAACTCCAAGTTCAAAAGACCATTAACTGAGAACAGCCCTCCCAATGACTTGTAAGCAAGTCCCGTGACCATGGGATATGCAGAATCGATCTTTGACGCGTTTCATTGGCTAACATTTTCGGCCACTTTTTCAAATTTCCGGATTTGCCGAAGAAAGTTTCGGGCCACATAACACATGATAAAACCTCACAAAACAGCAGTGTTTCTATTAATTCTTAAGCGATCAACTTATCAAACTTTGTGGTGGACAAATATGTTTGTTTTTCGCTTAAGATGTCCTTATTACATTTATAAAATATCCACGACAATAACCCTGATATCGCACTGCGGCACTGGTCGGTCCCGTTGTTAGCGTGCAAGCTGTCCCGGCAAGACAATCGTGACTTAGATATGTGCGCCTAGTTTTTATCCCATAAGACGGTCAAAGTGAAAATGACAACCTATTAATCCCCAAACAACGATCACATCTTTACTTTCAGTTGCCAAGAAATTCTCAAACCCCATTACTTGTTTCTGGGGCTACGTCCACGAAATATGATTTGTCTTTCACACGTTCAATTGCCAATGTAAAGTGTAGGCCTATTCAAGCAATTTAAGTGCGTGAACTCACGCGTGCGCACCGTTTCAAAGCTGCACATCAAAAGTGAACAGCGGCAGTCCTAAATGGCTCTATTAGCACCCAGGTGCCAATGGTTTATTTGAAAATGAACTCATAGATTCCCGGCAGTTATAAAAGACCTGATGCTTTACGATATTCCCCGTGACGGATGTAACCCAGAACTGATATTTTCCAGTTCCGATGTTTCTCGAGGTCGATGTTCTCTAAACCCTATATTCTATGCCCGTAGCCAGCTATTGCAACTAAACGGGTACTAGATGCAAAATTCTGGTTAGCGAACTTTTTTTATTCTTCTGTTCATACAACTCCCCCTCCCGGGCAACTTTTCGCTCCCCAGACCATCGCCGCCGTAAAAATGTTCAGACTCCAATAGAAACAATCGTGTTCCAGCTGAAGCGGGTAATTAAGAACAAAATCATTCCGGGTGGCTAAAAAGGGTACAGTGTAGGTGGTAACGATATGCAGAAAGTCACCACTACTAGATGGCGTTTGCCTCGCAAAATCGTATTATTATAACGTTTCTTACCATTGTAGTCTTTTAATATCTTATTACCTCAAACACTCAGGTTAACGACTATGCTAACGCACAAACCAACTCCCTACCTTTGAAGTGTTCCACAATAAGCGCTCACTGATCTACAAAGCATTCCCCCTCAACTTTTGAGAATTTCCAATTAAGCGCCCACAGTTTAGGCTAGTGCCCATCATATCGCACTACAAACGACCACGCGTGGTTTAAAATTGACTCGCAGTCTATATGGTGCGTCACTCTCATTTTACACAACAAATTCCGTTTTCAAAAAACGTCTTTTCTCAATATGTAAAAACCAAATCCCGGCTTAGTTTTATACCTCCAAAAGAAAGTTAACACTAGTGACATGCGCATCGTTTTGTGACTGACCTATTTTTCCCGAACCTGGAAGGTATTGAGCAAACTTGCCATTACCAGATGGAAACTCGCAAGGAGGGAGTCGGGAATTATTTGGAGGCTATTCACTTCATGGAGAACTAATTGTTGAGTACGTAAACAGCATAAGTACCACATTTTTGTTGTGAAATTTGCACTGAATTGTTTATTCGGTTAAAGCATCGTTTCACGCTTTTTTTTGCGACAGACGTTTTTCAAACATGAGTTAAGTTGCAAAATTTGGGCTGCGAACAAAAAGCGGAGGGAATTTGCCCTCGGAGGTAGTTTGAATCTTTAACGACTTTGATGACAGCCAGTAGCAGGTCAGACCCGGCAAAATCCCAGATACTTTTTCAACGGGCATTTTCTCCCTTTTCAAATCACAAACTTAGCTACTCGAACGCACGTCTCTGTTAGAAAGCACTAATTCAACTTTCACGTCGGGAACTTGACTTGCGCTCTAGAGACTTTCAAGGGGGTCGTGAAGAACAGTAACGCCGTACCTGCATGAATGAAGTCAGTTTAGGGATCTGAAATTTGTGAGTATTTAACGCGGCAGGTAACAGAATAATCTAAACATTTTCTCGATGATCTAAAATCAATTTTGGCGCGTAAAAATGGCGGGAAAATTTGCGACCTGGCATTGATGAATGCGAGCTGGATTTTGGAAATGCGACCTGGGATTCTGCCTAGGTCGCAAAATGCAACCTGGCGATTTTAATAGCTTCGAGCCCTGCAAGTGGTTCGAAAACATAACATGGTCACCCATTGGTCAATTTTAATGATTCAACCCACTTCAGAAAGCTTAAAACAAAGAGATCAACTCTATGTTAACATATTTTAAATGCTGAAAACCCAAACAAAATGGCGGAACAAAAATGGCAGCCAATAATCATTTCTTAACAGAAAAAAGTGCATCAATGAGAAAAACAATCCATATCTATTCAATAATCGCCTGGAAAACTTATGGGTCTCCCAGAAGAAAACCACAAATACATTGTAGTCAATTTCTACCAAACCGAGACTAAAGAAACAGTGGACCAGGATTCAAGACGGCTGCCGCATATTTCTGAATATGGTCGTGTCACATATCAAACAGATTACAAAACTGAGAACATTAACTATTACAAAAAACAAGAGCAACGCAGAGCATACAAATACACCCGAACACGTACCGCAAACTGAGAACATCGCCTCTTTAATAGAAAGCTATTTACCAAAATAGGCAACTAGGAGGCACCACAGTAGTCGAAGTCCTCGTCACCCGAACATGCACCGCAAACTGGGTGCTTCTATGGTTGTAGCAAAAAATAGCCATTAGAGGACACAAAAAATCCATCCAAAAACGGGAACATAGCCTCTTTAATAGAAAGCTATTTACCAAAATAGGCCATTAGGAGGCACCACAGTAGTCGAAATCCTCATTGCTAACTGTCCCCTTCACACTGAAAACATCTGCGCCAATTTTCACAATCATCCACGGAGTTGTTTGGCTGAAAGAAGGGCGAACGCCAAAAAAGCAGACCCAAAAACAGTAAAAATGGCCACTATGGGATGCCTTTCGAAAAAAGAGGATAGCATAATCTCACTAACAGATGCTTATACACCAAATTTTATGAAAAAATATGTCGAGTACCTTTCAAGATAAAGTAAATGTAAAAAACTAAAATTGCACCAGTAGTTGGATTCGTCCGTAAGTTCACTCATGCCGTCCCATCCATGAAAGGAACATGTGTGCAAAATTTCATGAACACATCAAGTGATTTTGGAGATAGAGCAGTGAATGCCGGACAGGGATGGTGGCATAATTCGCCGACATATAAATATGTAGGCGCATAACAGTAGCATGGCTGTTCTTCTATTTCAATATGCATGTCCATGTTTTTCTGATTTCAACAGAAAATCAAGTCCTTATTAACTAAATCTGCAGATAGTTCATGCTTGGGGACATCAAATTCCACAGCTTCTTCCTCGCACTCTCCACAATCTTTCCAGTAACTCACTTTGTACAGTTCTTTCCTTTTAAGGAGTTTTTCTATTTTTCAACGATACAGTAACTTGTCATTTTCAATCCATACGTGCAGAATACGTCTGCCAACAATCCGACCATTCATTAGATCTTTTAAAGCATCTCTGATGTTTGAGTCCAAATCAGGGAAGTCCTTTTCAATGTCTAAAGCTTTGCTTTTCAACCTCTTCTCAAGCTTTGTTCGAAACTGCGTTTCTTATTTTGTCACCTTTGATTTTAGTCTTTTTTTTAGTTCCTTGTTCACCTCAGCCGACTGGATCCTCCTGAAGCCCAAATGCTTCCTTCCAGGATGTACAGCCGCTTTAACTACAGAAGTCCGTCTGTCATCTGTAAAAGCATCTAGTTTTTCTGTCATTTTGTTCTTCTGTGCTCTCAATTTTGAGGACATGTAACACAATGTGGCAGTTGGGGTCTATAAAGCGCTGAACATCCCCATCTTCTCACTGTCCATGTTGCGCAATCTTGCAGAACTTGTCTTCAGTAAAACTTGCTGTGTAATTTCCATATTGAAATACCGACTGTACTTTCGCTCCAAAACCTCAGCAATGGCACACAGACATGACGCCATCATTGCACAACATAGGTCTGAATTGCAAGGCCTTTGTTACAGCACTGCCAGTTGTTCGTCTGCGACTAACTTCTTGCCAAACAAATCCTCAGTAGTTGAGAGTGTGTACATGAGGTTATCTACAGTTGAGTTGCACTTGTCGATCACATACTGGACGTGCTTGAATGCCTCGATATCACTTGCAGCTTGGTAAAACCGTTTCATCCAAGGCCCACTTAACAATTTTCCAACCAGTCCAAGAACTTGAAACTCTGTTGTGGCCACTTCATTAGAGAAATCTGCACACAAAGCTTTCTGTAAGGCCCCACATGCCAAGACTGAGGTGGACAAAAATTCGCGAAATGAATTTTGATGCTGAAAATATTTCCCACACAAGTCAAACAAAAAATGTAGTCCGCAACCAAGCTGTGCCTCATCAAGAAAAGTTTGAAGCTTTTGGAGTCACTTTTGCCATTAAAGCAAACTTTGTTGAGGGCTAATACAAGATTAGCAGCATAACAATCTCAGCCAAACACTTTTCCCCCTTACATTTTCATGAGACTTCAGTACAGTCCAGCATAAAGTGGCGATGGTGTCCAATGTATGAAGGTGACAGTTGAGTTAGTTGAGTGATGTGTTCCACTGTTCCTCAAGCTTTATGGTAGCGTGATTTACAGTGGCACAGTCAGTCATGTTATTAGAAATTTCTTAATCATTGCCAGCCGACAGTCGTCATAATCAAGGTTGTGGTAAGTGGCATACACATCGGCAATATTTTCAAGCATGTCATTAATACGCTTGGCATAGTCAACAGCAGTGCCACCAGGTAACTGGTCAATGGATAAAATCTGACATTCATACTGCGTTGTAATATGTACGCAGTTGATGTGTACACCATCTTGCGTTGTGGCGTCAAAGCCCAAGGTGATGTTAGGCGTAACGATGAGGGTTTCCCCAACAAACATGTCAGACAAAGCACCTAAGTCCCTCACCATGAGTTCTGCAGTGTTTCTATGTGGCACATATTCAACATATACACCTGCCTGAGTAAGGATCTTGGCAATAAGAATTGGTGCATTTTTTGTCGGCACATTATTTACAATGGCATCGTAAAACACCATACGGCCATTAGAGGGATAAGTCTTTGTCTTTTCCACCAGTGTGTCACCCTCATCCTTAATACCTGCCACCATCTCTTCCAGCTCTTGGTTTCGTTGTTGAAGATCACAGATTACATCATCTTTATCTTTTAAGGCACCATGCAGACACTGATCAGGAGTATGAGACCGAGAATGTTGTCTTCTGTCTTTGTGATACCTTCACTATAAAAATATAATATATATTAAGTATGCAAGTTTATTTGATACGATTTTATGAGGCTCTACCTTCCCATTAGACTGCAAGTAATGAAGGTATTGTTATATCAAATTATTATCTAAGGCTATGAAATTAAAAATCAAATTTAGTTTAATAGAACATAGAAACCAGGGACTAAAAAGAAGTATACCTCTTCAGTTTGTTATGTCTCCTTCTTAGAAGTGTCAATTCCTTCTGTAGTTGATCATTCGCAGTCTGCCTCAGCTGTATGATAAGGGCGTTCTTCTTAGCGATAGTAACGTTCTTGTGTTTAATCTGCTGAGTCAGGTGCTTTACTTGTAACACTTTTATATTCCTCAGTTCTGTTTTTAATTTTCTGTTTCGACTTTGATATTTTTTTTCTGCGTTGATTTGGACTTGGACAGGTACTGCAGGCGCTTTTTAAGCTTTACTTTCGTAGGTGTAAGAATGTGTCGTGGTGTAAATGGCTTTGCAGAGTATAGACCAGAGGTAAGTTCACATTCAGATTCTGTGGGTGTTGACTGCATTGCAATAGCGGATTTGCAGCGACGCCATATTGAAATTAGGTTAAAATGGTGCATTGTGGGTGCTGTGGTCAGGATTCAGAAAGCGGCCATAGTAACAAGCATAATACGCGGTATGAGCGCGAAGAAAACTTACGGCGGATACATTTGTTGTAATCCTGGCTGCTTCAAAAACAACAAGAGAGATAAAAATCTGATTTTTATGTGTTTCCTGCAAACCAAGAACTTCGTGAAAAATGGATAAACAACATTAGGAGAGCTGGGAGTAAGGGGAGATTTAGCGCATTCAAACCAACGCGGGGCCATCTAGTAGGCAACACGTAGCCCCTCGGTTGGCCATATAGGGGCTACAATATTTCCATTCGCTTTCTGTACTCATTTCGTTACTTCAGTGTATTTTAAACGGGCCGTGACCGGATTTGGGTTACCGATTTCGAGTTTTCACCTCGTCAAAAATACATTACACTTAAAACTATCATTTAAAAAAACGCTTACTTTCATCATTGGTTCTTTCTACTTCTATACATATCTTTGATGAAGCTTAGTTGTGAGAATTAAGTTGACTTTGGCGAAGAATTACAACTCAACTTTTTGGTTGCCGTTAATTTTATCACCGCGTGCGCGATAACCACAAAGCATGTCAACTGAATCACGCGAGTTAGGCAAAGGTTAGCGCGAGACTGAGCGAAGCGCGTGACGCTAGCGTGCGACACTTGTAAAATAGCATGAGAAGGTATCGGGTGAAACTTGTAAGATGTGTGTCCCTTGGATGTTTTTTTCTTCAACATGCGTAATTTCACGTAACTTCCTCAAAATGGCACCCGGTAACTGAGAGAAACTCGAGCAAACCGCGACAGATTTTCATCGATTTGTTGAAGTTTTGCTGACTAAATTGTATCCAGAGTCGTGGTTTGTGGTAATTATAACTCCGTGTTCCTATATGTATTGATTTTATTTGCTGTATTTTGAAATGAGTAACTTTTTGTGAGGATGTACTATCACCCCTGAATGCCTGCGGCATCCAGTGCGATGTAATTGCCTATGGACCATCGTGTGTGCAGCTAACATTTTCCTGGTGGAAAAAAGACGCATGAGAACAACATTCCGACGGAGTTTCCTCTTAAAATTAACGTCTCTAGCATATCCACGGCGAAAGCTACAAAAGTTTAGCAACCCAAGAACTCTCAACTTGTCTGAAACCGGAGGGGATTTCGAAATCAACGCCGATAGCCCCAATACTGAACATGACGACAGTCGTGCCCTCGGTCACACGGTCACTGATCATAGCTTCGCTGTATTTACAAACGAGAGAGAGGACTTGCTTGGTATTATAAAGCAAAAAAATGAAACATGGTTTTTAGTTTGCAAATCACTCCAACTGCACACACTATCCAGCCCCCTCAAGACAAGCCTGACCACAAGCTATCCCATGAGCCTTCGCGCAGGAAGTAACTCGCACATGCGCAATGCGTAGTTCGTTTGCGCTGCAAATCCGCTATTGACAGACCAAGGTTAGGTTCACATTCAGATTCTTTGGGTGTAGATGGTATTGCAATTGACGGACCAGGGGTAGGTTCACGTTTAGATTTTGTGGATGTACATGGCTCTGCAGTCGATGAACCAGGTGCAGGTTCACCTTCAGTCTCTGCGACAGTCTTTCGTGGAACAATCTTTGTATACAGTGTGAACACTTCATGGCAAAACTCTTTGTTCAAAGTAAGTGAAGGTACTGGCTTTGATTAGGGATCTGTATTCACTGACATTTTTGTTGGTCAAGCCACTGATAGACTTGGGTTGGCTTGTTTCCAGAGAGGTCCACACCCATTTTGCCTTATTAGTCATGACATTTTATTCAGAATATGTCAAGATAGAAAATGAAAATATTTTAATTTTAGATTTAACAAATATTACAAATATACAGTTCTACTGCAGTCCTGTGTTTCCAAGACTTTGTGGTCCACTACTATGAAACATAAACTTTTTTTCTGACCACGGGCCAGTATATTACTTTTTAACAGAACAAGTGAGGTTTGCCAAGATAGTTCATAAATCTCACCCTGATCTATATCCTATAGGTAAGCTTTGTTGGAAGTTGCTGTGGACCAAACCAGTTGTTACTTCTTCACTATTTTTGTTCTTATAATTTCACTCCTATTTATCAGTTTCTATCATCATCATGTCTCACATTTCTTTCTCACCAGACTCTGCTTCTAGCTCTTAGTCCAGATCCTTCTACTTTCCTGCTTTTACTGATTCTACTTGCATTTTATCACTTATTCAGTTGGACATGATCTCATGGACACACGGTCAAAGCCTCCTTCATTTGGCTGTCTCCTCCACCCATCAGGCGGTGCTTTTCAGCTCCAGATGCTGTTGAGGAGTCCGCGAAGAAGTACCATATGTCAACACCACCTCTTAAGACACTGTCAGACAAATACTGACGTGACCTATCTAGCTATTTTTTTTTTCTTTTCACAACCTTGTAGTTTAATAGTATCATGTCACCTTTGTTAAAATGTTGTGCATAATTTCCAAGTAGGGTAACATTTTCGAATAACACTGTTCAAATAATTGTTGTATGCCATAGCAACAAATCATTTATGAATTATAGTATTCTTTCAGGTCCTCGGTTATCTGTCTTGGTTTAATATCCATTACGACGAAGATGAGGCTATCTATTCCTTTCGGCTGATTGATGACTTTGGTCAAAGGAACTTCGAAGTGCTGGAATAACTCAATGTTGCATATAGATACTTCAATGACTTACGATAGAAAGGGTTTGGGCCCCCCCCCCCTTCCTTAAGGACGCCACAAGTCTGTGTAAGGTACTCCACTGACTTGGTCAGTGAAAGGGTTTGGCCCCCTTTCCTTGAGAATGCCACAAGTCTCTAAGGTACTCCGCTGACGTACAGTAGTCAGGTGAAAGGGTTTGGCCCCCTTCCTTGAGGATACCACAAGTCTGTATAAGGAACTCCACTGAGCGTCTGTTTACTGGAAGGTACTCACACTGTCAATTGTCACTGAAAGGGTTTGGCCCCTCCTTTCTTGAGGATGTCTTGAGAACTTATTTATCTGTACATCATTGATTCTTTTTTTGTGTTCATATCACTTGAGACAATTTTAGGATTATGAATGTTGCATTTGTTGGTGATATAGCATAAACATTAATGGATGGCTCAAGACAGGGTCTTCATTTTATTACATTGTTGTGGAAAGTTTATGTACTAAAAGTTTTATTTATTATATGTCTTTCAGAAGCTTGTATTAAAATGTTCTATTTATCATACTTGTCATCAATACATTTTTGAAATGATGTTTGTTTATCTTTAATTTTTATTTAATGTAATTGATTTTGACAAAGTTAAGCCGGTTGCAAACTGCATGATTGTTAAAACAATATCACAAATAATATCAAAATTTTGCTCAATCAATTATCAAGTTTCAACTTTCCTGATGAAAAATCTTTAAAATGATACCTTATTTGTTTTTTTCCTGGAGTAATTGTTATTTTATGAAAATTCGAAATTGCACAATTGTACGTAGTGACTTCTCTTTGTCGGCTGTACTGACTTTAAGGTCAATATCTTCGCACAGGAACGTCTAATCGAAATGGTTTTTTGACAAATTATTCATCATAAAAAGTTCCTTTAAAATGATGTATTACATGTCTATCTATGTTTCTTAGCTTTGAAATCATAATATTTTGAACTCGCATATTCGATTTGACAGAATTTTCACCAAAAATTTTGATATGAAAATGACATTTTCTCCGGAACCATAAGACCAATTTAAAATATTTTTGTATCGTTATTTTAGTCTCGAGAAGAGCTTTCTAATGATGTATATTACATGCACATTTTCTAAAATTTTTGTTCTGTTCTCCCTACTCATAGGCTATGCCCCTGTTACAAGACCTCATAGGCTCTGCCTAAAATAGGCAATGACCATCGCCTCTGTTGGCCCGAACCAGAGGCGGTGTAGAGGCTATAGGTGCTCTGTACGCCGGAAGCTTTTCGGCGAATTATGCCTCGCACCGACTAAACCATCAAAGTCACGTTGTTATAACTACCTTTTGCGCATAGACGAACACCTTAGGAGGTTGTCGATGTATTTAAGTTCTTCCAACTCGAACAAATACTCCCGTTATGAAACTTTTTCTTCGAGCAGTCCCTATTTCGGTTCCCAAAATCGTGAAATCAAAATTTTCATTTTTTTTTAACCAGGCCGAAGGTCACAAGTTGCGATCCTACCGGCGAACTTTGAAAGCTGAAGTTCCCGCCCTTTGCGTACGTGCTTCCGGGAACCAGCCGTGCATTTGCCGTGTTGTTAAACATTAAAGACTTTTAAATGTCATATCAACAGCATTTATTCTTATCAAATACAAACAATAATTCATTGAAATACAAACAGTTTCAAGTAACGCCAATTAAAGACAAGTAAAAGTGGTGGCATTTTGGAAACGAACATTTGACTGACAAGACCGCAATGGCTCACCTTTGGCCTATTTAAAAATTATTGAGGTTATGAAGTCACATCACCTAGCGAGCGCGGTAAAAGTTGGAGCGTGCGCAGTACAAAAATTTTGATTTCACGATTTTGGGAACTGAAATAGGGACTGCTCGAAGAAAAAGTTTCATAACGGGAGTATTTGTT
>NMRA01000709.1:46444-66729 GCA_002633005.1 Phoronis australis | reverse complement strand
GACCTAATGGTTAGTACTGTGAAAGGATTTCTGTCCTGTCAGGGCTTCCAACCTGAGATTCATTGCTGTCCATGCACTGAGCTATTATGACCAATCGTCAGTAGAAGATATATTTCAATAAATACATTAACATTGTCAGCACTGAACAATAATGATGTATTTTTATTAAAAATTGGATAACTCATAATTTAAATGTGTACACAATGGTTATGTTGCACTTACAGTTATCGTCCAGGTCATTGCATGCTAGGTCCTCAGAAACATCAATCAATAGCCTGTAATATAGAGAGTCAAAAATGTTTGAGTGTTTCTCTTTTAAAGCATTGGTCAGTCTGTATTTATTGGATTTCACCACATATCGCCTAACCACGATTAAGTTATGATAAAAAAACAATCCATGTACCGCATGGTCTCTATATTTAAAACTCAGAAAACAGATTTAGGAAATTCTATCCAGAACACACACTTATGACTTGATGTCACAAATTTCATGGATTGTCTATGCTACTGATAAAAACTCCCAACGTTGCCTTTAAATATAAAGTTTTAAATTATACAGCAATCAACTTCAAAAAAGAAAAAATGTCTAATTCGGCGCAAAGACATGTAGGTGCAAATGCAATCAGTGAATTCAACTCTGCCTACACTATATTCAAATAAGTTGGGAATACCAATGTGTCACGTTAAAAACACAAATATGACGAGATTAGTTGCAGGATGACCTATAAAACCATACCTAATAGGTGGTATTTAGTCAAAAGGGTCACCAAAACTGCTGCCCATCTCCTTTTTGATGTATTTACTTTTAGTTACATCTTTGCAAATCACAAATTTATACAGTGCATGTAAACAGAGTATGCAAAATTCAGTCATGCTTAGAAGAGAAACCTGCGCACACCATTCCTGACCATACCAGACATGTAGAAAAATCCATTTTATTGGAATATACCATGCAAAATATATGCACAAAATATTTCACAATTCAATCATCAGTTAGAACACTAAATAGTTTGTTGTCAAGATAATTCATGAGCACTGACTAGTTCTCTCAAATTTTAAGGGGCCTGTTCTAACAGAACTGACTTTGCTAAGACAATTTTCAACTTTTAGTAAATTTTAAAATAAAGTTAAATTTGTCTCAAAACCAATTCAAGAAAGTGTTTGACATAAGTTTTGTCTTAGCTTACCAAAATTGGAAGTTTCAAAGTTTGGAAGTTAAAGACAAATCTTAGACTTAAGTCAAAAATGATCTTGTCAATTTCTTGGAACAGACTCCAGTACTTTCACATACCTTTGTAGTGAATGGCCTGGATACAAACATTAAGGCTTCGTCTTCGCAGACAGAATCAATTGCATAGATTCCAGAAAGCTCAATCCCACTGAAAATATACCATGGCCATAATCACATTTAGGTGATAAAGAAAGTTACCACGAGTTCAACATTTGTCAGCAACTAATCGAGGGTGCCAGGCAGTCATACGTAGAGACTTTGAGTCATGCGCACAAAACACTGCATCATATGGAAGAATGCTTCATTTATACATACGAATCACAACATGATGTGTACAAACGGACAGTCATGCACACAAAATAACTAATCAGATATACAAATAACATGTAAGAACATNAGACTTTGAGTCATACGCACAAAACACTGCATCATATGGAAGAACGCTTCATTTATACATACGAACCACAACATGATATGTACAAACGGACAGTCATGCACACAAAATAACTAATCAGATATACAAATAACATGTAAGAACATAGTTCTTCTACAGATACATTTTATGTTGCCATTTGGCTTAGTGCTAGACTCCTTGGGAAAACGAATGATGACCACCATCACTAGAAAATGTTTACGTAATTATGTGATGTTACTTCATACCCCTGTTTTTTGTTTTATCTTTCAAGTTGGTTTACATGCATGAATTTTTGTTCATACATTTGATATGGTTTGTATCTACGATTCAAGTGTTATTATGAATAATGGTTCGTACATATGAATCGAAGTTTGCATGTTTGATTGCCTTGTTCTCGTTAAACAGGGATATTTCAATTGGTGTAGTTTAGAAGCTCATAATTGTGAGAGACATGGTCAAATAAGCCTACGGCTTTTACATTTTCTGAGAACTGTAGGGTAGGCTTAATGAGTGCAAGCTCAGTAATATTTCTAACACTGGCAAGCTGGAATGATTTGATTCAAATTAGTAACCCTCACAAAAAACTGACTTGGAGTTTTCAACAAATGCAATTTTCCATGTCATGTATTGTCGTAGACACGAATACTAGTAGGTGAAGATGTAGACAATATGCTTTCACTGAAAAAATAATTTCTAGAATACATTTGAACAAACTGCGGAGTTTCAGGTGTTGCTGATACGGCTTTAGGTTCTGACTCTGTGGACACGTCTAGACATTGTTGAAAATCTTTCACTTTGTGACACTTCATACCTACAGTGCAAAAATGAAATTACAATAACCTAGTTATTAACTACAGGTACAGATGTCAAAGCATACAGGTGTTACAATTCGCCGCCATAATAACAACCAAACCACACCATCACAAAAAATGTGAGTGCAATTCATTACTAAATTTCTTGTTGCGAATTGGAATTTGTTACCAAAAATTATCNGCCATAATAACAACCAAACTACATGAATAACCATCACAAAAAATGCGAGTGCAATTCATTACTAAATTTCTTGTTGCAAATTGGAATTTGTTACCAAAAATTATCCTCAGTTAATGTATTTTTGAATTTTGAAAATTGATCAACGAACGTTTGTGCTTTTACTTTGTTAACCTTTGTAGGGCAGCGAAATTTTGATTAATGGGGTTTTAGCAGTGGATTTTCTTCCATATCTCGCATAATATCTTTGAAGAAGGTAGGCCTCTTGATCTCTGATTATAATACCACTTAATGTCAATATACATAGGTCTGCAAATAAGGTACAACAAGATAACAAGGCTACAAATCCATGAGACATGGTTTTGTACCTACTTTGCAAATACTCAATCTGGCAAAATGCACAGCTTGCCACTAAAACAGAATTGCTGTCTGAACTGGGCCATAACTGGTGGCACAGGGGGATCCAGGGGCAGCAAGAAGCCTTTTTGGCAACTCGTACCTCGCACAAACTAAACCATCAAAGACATGCTGACATAAGTACCTTTATAACATAGACATGGTCACCTTAGGAGGCTGTCAATGTCTTTAATTCCTTCCAACTTGAACAAATACTTTGGTAATCAAGATTTCTTTCTGATNTTTGGCAACTCGTACCTCGCACAAACTAAACCATCAAAGTCATGCTGCCTTAAGTACCTTTATAACATAGCCATGGTAACCTTAGGAGGCTGTCGATGTCTTTAATTCCTTCCAACTTGAATAAATACTTTGGTAATCAAGATTTCTTTCTGATTTGTTTCTTTGTTCATCTACAATATCATTTTGCACAGGTATGAGTGGTACAACCCTTGCGGCCAAGTTTCAAGTACTAGCACACTCTGGTGATCACCAGTGTAGTGCTTTAATGATTGATTTACTCCGTCATGGAGGTCGATCTCAATGTGATTTCAAAACGCTACAGCAATGATTCAATCAACACAGAATTGGGCCAGTTTCTCAAAAATGATCAGTCCATGATTTTGTTACCGTAACGAAGGACAGAAAATCGACTCCTAATGCCCGTTCGTATTTGACCGAGTTGGGAAGAGTTTAAGACATTACCATTCCCCTAAGGTATCCCCCTATCTGCAAAAGTTCGTTGCAGAAACATGACTTCGATGGTTTAATCAATGTGGCACAATTCGCCAAAAAACTTCCAACTGGTGGAGGGCCTATTGGACAACTGCCATCTCTACTGCAGTCAGATGAGACGGTGGTACTATCTCAAAGTAATAATGCTTTGCAATTTCTCTTAGTGTTTCCAGAATTATCAACTGCAAACAACTAAACAAGTCGTCAATATAAGTAGGTCATAGGCTTAGCCACAAGTATAGGCTTAGCCGCTTAGCTAAATGTCAACAGACAATGCAACTCGGTGAATTTTATGTCTGACAGTTTAACTTTCACACTCTTCACTTTCTCAGTGAGTTCTCGGACCATTACTTTATTAGATCGAGGTGATTTTAATAAGCTGGGGCCGCTCAATGTCCCGATAACTACCGAAGTATGCAGGACCGAACAAGTACTTACCGTACGCATGATCAAGCTATCGTTTGGCCAGCTCGGAATTAGTGACGGATAGCTCACTTCTATAAGAGATTCCCAGCGGCAGTGCTCCGTACCCAGATAAATGCGTCGTTTATTAACTTTCATCTGCAAGACTTGCCTTCTTTTCTTTCTAACTGAGTCGGTTAGCTTAGACGAACGCCCCATTTTCTTGCCCAGCTTTCCACTGTCCGACATCTTGTCTCGTATTGTCTTGCAAAACTGCGTCAGCGATTATTAGCGCACTAAGGCAGCACCGTTCTCTGACACGTAGTGTAAATGAATAATAGTCCACTGCAGATCAGCATGATCAAATCTCAAGTAATGGTCCAATCATGAAGAATCGTAGAGGTAGGCACAAAATACACGGCACGATGTATAAAGCAAATTGGGTGGCAAAGTATTCACTCCACAACACTCTTGACACTGAATCAGCTGTTCGTTTGCCGAATGACTGAGCGCATGCGCGCATTTATAATAAGTGAAAGGAAGATAGGCAGGTATAGGTGGTTACCATACAAGCTTTTCTTCGTACTTCTTTCAAAAACCATGAATTGGGTCATTTTTTCTGGAAATTCCTTCTCAGGGGGAAGTGAATAACTTTTTAGTAAAGGTTGACGGAAGGTACTTTGGTTAGGGATCGTTTAAAACGTATTTTTCACGAGTTTTCGCGGTCCATGCCACTTTAAGGAAACTTTTACTCTTTCACTGCCACGCAGGCATTTCAACGAGTTACCCAGTCCCAACCGTCCGCAAGTTGGGTACTTTGCCTTTGACGACGCACTTAATTCAAAATCCCATTGGGAGATAACTACAATTTCATGACATAATCAGTGAGGTTTGACCATAACAACCAAAGGTAACAACTTTAAAGCTTTCTTAGCATTCGCACCCTATGTTATATATGTCCTCAAATTTGAAACTGGGGAATGCAAGTCACACTTGACAGTGAAAGAGTTAAAGAATGGAGCCATACACGGTGTTGTTGTGTGTAGAAACATTACACGGTTCATTTGCAGCTATCAGAGCATGCCGAACTAGTCGCACTAAGTTGCCTAGCACCTAATCAAGATTCAATGCCACCAAATTTAAAGCAGGTAAAAAACAGCACTTTGTCAAAACGACTCACTTCATGTCAAGTACAAATAGCTGGTCTCACCTTGTTCGATACACAAGCCAAGAAACCACCCTATTCAAATACATAACAGATTATGACCAATTTATAATTGTAAGAGATATAATACAAAGAGTCACTTCGGGAAAAGGTGACGAAAATACCACGTGACTACATGGATGAAACATGTATGTACTTCTATGGCAGGACATTTTTTGTTCCAATTTTGCATTAGACAGATTTTAAAATGAGATGACTTCCAGTGCATCTTCACTTGTTGTCTACGGTGGACCTTACAGGCCATATTTTCACCGTGTTTAATGGCCTCAAATCTATTTTACCAAGGTTTGCAGATTCAGCAGACAGTTTCACACGATGAAACTCGATGACTTCCCCCATTACGCCCGCCTGCTAGATGGGTATAACAGTCAACCCCCCCCTCCCACCATCATATCTGCCAGCAAGCTAGGTATAACAATGAAACCCCCATCAAACCTGCCTGCTAGCTGGGTGTCACCCTCNAGCGGTCGAAAGTCATTGACAGGCGTGCTACAAATTGAGCAGCCGTCTCCCCTTTTTCAATGGTAGATTGAAAAAACTTTTTTCTGTAACCGTCTTCGGTTAACACATAGCTTTTTAATAAAGCTTCCTTAATTTTTTTGTAATTGTCAACATCTTCAGTTGTCATCCTAGAATAAGTGTCCAGTGCCTTCCCTTGCAGAAGGACACTCAAATTAATAGCCATTTCTTCTTGGCTCCAACCATTTGTGGCTGCATACTTCTCAAACCTTGAGAGGTATGAATCCATGTTGTCGCGGTTTTCATCGAAACATGGTAATTTCGGCCCCCTTTGGGCGTAGGGTTTGGTTTTCGTTGCTGAATCTCTTTCAATTCCGGCATTTTTGAGCCTTTGCAACTCTACTTGCTGATTTATAATATGATTCTCGTGAGCCATTTCCTTTTCACGGGAATCACGAATGAGCTGGCGCTCTTGACGCTCAAAAATTTCTTTTTGCTTTCGCTCAACATATTCCATTAAGTCAGTTCCTTCCAAACCAAGTTGTTGACCCTGTGTCAAAAACTTATTAAAATTTTCCAGATCCATACTGAAATTTTATTTTCTAAACACCCCTCGCAATGGACTACTCTAAAGAGTTGATCTTTACCAGAGGCACTTGTTCAGGCCACTGAACCTAAACAAAAACAACACTTATGTAACACACAGGCAATCTGTCAGTACACAACCCAGCTGATTCTGCCACAACTATCTCATAACCCAAATGTATGTCTACACAAAGAGTGCTCAATCCCCCTAAGGTTAACCCACTTAGGATATTTATGACTAGAATTTAGTCAATGGGAAGCAACACCTTCAGAGTGAAGTACAGTAGTAAAGGGCATAAACAATGCAAGGCAAACTTACCCAACCGGTTCTTTGTCGTGCGGAACACTGATGCGCTATCTTTGCGAACACTCACTGATTCACAGAAAACTGTCTTCGAATTCTACAAAACTCACAATTTCCTTTTCTTAGCCAATACGGTATTTCAACACACCAGCCTTTACGATATTCGGTGACAATTAATTTTCAACTCCCGGACTNGGTTGACGGAAGGTACTTTGGTTAGGGATCGTTTAAAACGTATTTTTCACGAGTTTTCGCGGTCCATGCCACTTTAATTTCCAATTGTTCATAAACTTTATTAAATTACATCCTGAAGGAAATACGGTACTTGTTGAGTAATGATTTAATGTTATCTTTTGTAAACGATGTATAGTATATTGTTTGATTTGACTTGTAATTATCATGCTAGAGCAAAATATAAAAAAAAGACTTTCTGCCTGCAGAAAAAAAAAATTTTCAATAGATTCATATATATTTTTCACCATATGATAATTTTTGCATTATCATAAAAACAAAGAATTTAAAGAGCGCTGTATGGAAAGTGCAGTTAAATTTTGACAGAGTAGCTTTAATAACGCTGATTGCTTTTCGAGCTTGGCTTGCAAGAACTCTACAACACTCTGTCCATTTAAGTCTGCAGGAGAATGTGACTCCAAGTACTTTCTCGTCGCTAAAAAAACATCTTTCAGTATTTAAACGTATACCCCTTGCTTAAATATCACAACATTTGTTTTCTCCAAATTGACTTTTGCAAGTCACAATCTCGACAAAATTTTTCGAGGACATTGAGCAACAGTATTCGGCACCAGCAGTAAATCATCAGCGAAAAACAGAACCTATATCACAACCCGGGAAACGCGTATACCTCTGCCTACATTTTCTCTAATATCAGACACTGGTGTGCTAACAAACAGCGAGAATAGCCAGGGACTTGTAACAAATAATTGCCGGACACCAACTTCACAGTTATCATAGGGAGTGGTCTGTTCCTATACCATAACACACGATTGTATAGTCGTACGTACTGCGCAAAATGTTAAACATTTTTCCATGAAAATGCATAACAGCTTTCAATCTCCTGTGGTACAGGAAAAATGCGCTCCGCCACAGTCCTAAAATAGTTCGGAAAATGGGCTTAAAATTTTTGAAGTCGTTGTCTATGTATACATGTATCTCATTCAATTTCTGCCAATGTCAGCTGGTCTTTTTGTATGTTAAGTTATTTAGCTTTCCATTTTAATATAGGCCAACACCTGCTCTAATTTCTAAACCACTGTACTGAAGTTTTTATTGGTGAAAGGACAGCTTTGCACTTTTTAGGCCACCCTAGTCTCTTGCAAACTGTTCTAAACAAGGGTCATTATGAACTTGGCAGACGGGATGTCTTCCTAACGAGAAAACTAAAGTTGACGTTGATTTTCGGGTGAACCAACCACTAGNCCCCCCCAATTGATTTTTGGATGAACCAACCACTAATCCCCCCACCCCAGTGATAATTTCGTTTTTTTTTTGCGTCCGAGCACTGGCTGTATGTCCCGAATCCTTAAAGATTAGCCTGTCATGGAGTCGACGTCTTATTCCCCTTTTCGGATGGATTCGACGTAGTTTGAGCCAACTTGCGGCCATATTATCAGTTCTTTTTATGTGTTTTATAACACTATCTTCTTTGTCCGTTAAACAACTCAATGAATTGAGATGTTTTGCCACTGGCAACACTATGGCTGACCTTGACTTTCCTCACACGAGTCCGACTAAAATACTGCCCCGTCCTCTAGTGTAGATTTTGCATCTACCGCTGTGTATCCTAAACTTCTTGTGAATCATGGACAGTCCATTAACGTGGTGACGGACGCGAAGTATCCACACTTGTGGGTGGATTTTTTGAAATTTGGCAAGTAGCTTTCACAGGCGTAGAAAGCGAGGAATGACATCTCCCTCTATATATAGAGGGACGTACTAGGTACCAGGCCTCGCCGGGAGGCTGAAGCAGGAGGCCGTGGCTTCCAATGATGACGATTTACAGGCCGGTCATCACGATTCGGCTTTAAATACCGTTCAAAATATTTCGAGTTCATCGCATTTAATGACCAGGCCCGTAAACAGCATTGCTTGGAGGCTGGGTTCAGTCGAATTTCTTAAACACGACCAGGACCTTAGAGACTACAGCATGGTGGTTCTTCCAAAGCCCATGAAAGACCATAGCAAACTAAAGGGATACAGAATCATCACCATGGCGAACACCTGAGCAAAAATTACTGAAAATATTGTAGCGCAGCGACTAGCGTATGACCTATAGAGACGTAGCTGTCTATCACCGAGAGTTGGAAGAGCTAGACCAAGAAGATCCACTGTCTCACGGTTGACGCGATACTGCATGAAATTCAGCAGGAAATGCAAGCTTGACGCAAAGTTGCGGCAAGCTTGCTGCAAAAGCTTCTGCAAACCAGCCGAAAACACATGGAATCATCTCTGACCAAAGAGTGGATGCAAATTTCCTGCAATCCAGCCGCAAACATGCAGCAAACTTTTACCATGCAAATGAAGTTTGCCGCAAGCTTGCTGCAAACATCTCTATGTCCTTATATGGAACAGTTCCTGCAACCCAGCAGCAGACATTGCTGCAAGCTTGCCGCAAACATCTTCATAAGGTTATTAGAAGTTTCTGGGAACCACCTGAATAAAAGATTGCTGCAAGACTACAACATACTTGTGGCATGAATAACTTAATGCAGAAATGTCCTTGACAAATAATTTTTATCGCATGCCAAGAAAATACAGAATCAGTTGCATACTGGATTTAACGTGATGGTTTTCAATTTTATGTATAATGATTACAAATGAAACCAAAATCACATGACAATTAATAACAGAAACTCTAAAAGTGTCTACAGTGGCAATTAGTAATAATACTTACATTACAATTTTGATTGTAATGTAAGTATTATTACTAATTGCCACAACTTGAATGTATGCAAGCCTTGATCACAATATACCAAGATGTTTTATTTTTAACGCACGACAAAATCTATGGTAATTGTAACAATGATATCGGTTACCTGACTAAACTAACAACAGCAACACAGAGCGCTGAAATGCCACAACGGCCGGGCCACTAACGGGGTGTTTATTTAAGCATTGAAAATGGCGCAAAATATGTCGAATGCCAGTGGAGAAAACCATGAAATCACATTCTCCCTCGTAGAAAGGCATATTTAGAACAGCATTTCAAGCACATTTAAGTATTTTATTTTAAATTACCTCATTACTTATCAACTGAAAAAACTAACTGTTAACAATTATAAACGTTTTTATTTTTCCAATGTTCATCTAAAATACTGTCTTGAAAACTAATACTTCATTGATTACTATTTTTGCTTCCCAATATGGTTTCATGAAACATCAGTCTACTGAATGGGTTATTATTGAACTTGTATGTTGAATTTTTCAATATTTCGACTGTAGGGATATCATCCAGCAGAAACATCCATTTATATAAGGCATCAAACATAAATTATACCTTTCCATTCTACAATATTACCATGGTGTTGAAAAGAACAACTACAGAGGTAAATGTCCGGTTACAGTCATACTAGTAGACGTTCTAAGCACATTCTACTCCAGACTAATCTGCATTACAGCAATCACTGGTGTTCTATACGGATCATGAGATGATCGCTCCAGGCTTCTTCCTTGTTTGTTCTAACCAACATTGAGATGCTTTGTATGCCATTTGTTCTGGTGTTTTCAACTCAAACTTGTTGCCTCATAACCACTGCAATGTGCCTGGCTTTCATCAAGTACATTATGTCGCTCAATTAAACCTAAAATATGAATGCTATTTCACTTTCCACAAAAAATCATTTGTGATAGCAATATTACTGAGAATCTCAATTACGTATTTAGCCGAAATGTGCTCTTGCTCATGCATGAACACACAGTTGAACTTGTGTTCAATTAACCAGTATGACTGCACAGACTGAGAACTGGCCGGGCGACGACTGAAAGTGATGGCAGTTAAAACATCTACAGGTAGTTTGTATACAATTATGCAAATCTTATTTTGTGCCCAATAGATACCATGCATTAAACCAAAATAAAAATTTGGTGTCCCCTACTGTGAATCAAACAGTCAGCTAGTGATGTGAAAATTGACACAAAATTAAGTTTTACAGTCTCAGTTAAGTGATTAATTAGAAGGTCTGGTTACATGTAACTTAACAAAGTTAGTTTGGAAACATAGTTGGTTCTGGTCTCAACCCCAACTCATTTTGAAATCTGTGCTGTACTTTTCCCTAATAACCTTCAATTTGGCTGAATCAGTTAGAAAAGCAACTGCCTTTTGTTAGTAAGACCAAAACTACTGATTCATGAAAGAAATCTAAGTAATGTTACTTAACAATCAACATAAATACAAGTTTAAAATCAAAACTCAGATGCATACAGCTCTTCAGTTACCCATGTAGAGTCTATGCTGTACCAAAACCGTTTGAATATGGTTCAAATGAAAGCTTAGGTCACTTCCCAGGCATGTAACCTTGACAACATGCTTTCCTTGATAACAGTCCCACCAGTTCAACATGTAGCTGGGCTAGCATAATTAAAACAAACAATCAATAACCGTTGAGGCATAAAACATTAATGTATGGGTCCACTAGTGAAATTTAATTTTCTTATTTTTTCATAAATAATGTGCGGAACCGCAAGAATCCCGGCCGAGCAATATCTAAGACCGTACCATAGCTGCTGACAGACAATATCTTGAAAAATTTTAAGTCTTCACAACAATGCTAAATGCCCTTGAAAAATCAAAATGAATAATTTTTGGAAATTATTTTTGTTCGAAATAGACAAAATTTTACTGTAGCTACAGTGGCTGCTATCACCTGATTATGGGGTAATTCCAAATGTTGGAAAAGTACAAATTGCTCTGAATGCTAATACTTGCACATTTGGTAAAATTGGATCATATATTTGTGTATGGTTTGTATTGATATTTATTATGTTTGTTTAAACAACATGCAGGTAACACTGCCTTTGTTGTTTTAAAGCAATTGCATTTAATATTTTGCTGTACTGACAGCAGTATGAAAGTTGAAAATTTGTTAAGTATGGTGACTGAATAAATAACAAAGTACATGCAGATGCAGTTATATTCTCTAGTGTTTTGGGTCACATTTAGGTATCTTTGAGCATTTGCTGTTTTTAACAATGTAACTTACCCAACAGTAGGTCACATTTAGGTAAGTTATCTAACATAGGTAACTTCTTTTTAATTTAGAAAATAAAAAACAATCTCACAATTTCTAACATTGTCACAATCTTAATGCTAAAACTTTAAACATTGAAGTTTACAGAAAATTTCGTGCAAGCACTTTTTCAAATATTAAGTTTGTTGTAGTCTTTCCACAATTTTTTATTTAAAGTTTTCCTGCATTTTTGCCACAAAAACTCTTTTATCTATATGTTTCCTGAGAACACTTTTTCAACCAATAAAATTTCCTGCAACTTTCCTGCAAACACTTCTTCATCAATAAAGTTTCCTGCAACTTTCCCGCACACTTTTTCATCAATAAAGTTTCCTGCAACTTTCCCGCAAACACTTTTTCATCAAGTAACGTTTCCTGCAACTTTCCCGCAAACACTTTTCATCAAGTAACGTTTCCTGCAACTTTCCCGCTAACACTTTTTCATCAAGTAACGTTTCCTGCAACTTTCCTGCAAACACTTCTTCATCAATAAAGTTTCCTGCAACTTTCCCGCAAACACTTTTTCATCAAGTAACGTTTCCTGCAACTTTCCTGCCAAACACTTCAGTCATCAATAAAGTTTCCTGCAACTTTCCTGCAAACACTTTTTCATCAATGAAGTTTGCCGCAGCCTTTCCGCAAACACTTTTTGAATCACCAAGTTTGCCGCAATTTTCCTGCAAACTTCAGTGTTCACTGCAAGCTTGCTGCAAACAGTTTTGGTATGGGAGCTGCTCTACTGCCGGGCTACGGCGCCAGGTGATTAAAGCACTTGGATTCACTAACCAATTTTGAAATTATTAGCAACTTGAATATTATTGTATTTAGTAGTACCAGTAATAACTACAACAATCTTATTCTTAACTCATGCCCTATGCCAGGCCAAGGCATGCAGTAACGGATATGCTGGCCGGGCCGTGAACTTTTAAAAATAGGCTTTTCTGCGGGCCGGCGTCGATCGAACCCCCGCTCTGACTACGTAGCAAGGCGTTGCCGTCGAAATTTCTCTTCTAAGCCAAGCTCATGGCCAAATGAGTGCCCGTAGTAAGACACTGAATAGTAGTTTCCAGACAGTCAAGCTGGGTTACTGACGGACACAGTCAGGTGCAGTGACAGGCCGGCGCCGCTGGACGACAAAATCACTTAGGTCGCCCGGGAAAGTAAGCGTTTCCTTAGAAAGTCCTGGTACAGCGGAAAATATTCCTTTTTCAGATTGAGTGAGCAAAATCATTGCCAATAAGGAGAGGCCTCGGCCTACACGTACAACCGGTTTCGATGGTGACGGAGTTGGTGTCTAACTTGGTTCATTGTCGGTGTTTGCCTAGTTACCGAACTCCGCGGCAGACCGGCGCTAGATAGACTAGCGGAATTGGTGGACGACACATGTTCCGGCCCGTATTGGAATTCGACCCAAATCGGAATATTCCAATACGGATCGGAGCAGACATTCGGCACAAGATCGTGCGCACGTATGTTTATGTTATGTCATTATTTTTCTTTCTACTACGTTTGTGAGAAACACACATTTGCTACGACACGAAAGAATTCGCTTGTGCTATTTTTATCACATCCGGTAACCCCAAGGATTGTGGGTCAAGTCATTGCGTTCTTTTGAGTTATGGTGCTAGATGACAGGTACTTCGTTGTTGATATCTTGTCACGAGCTACGAGTCTTTCTCATTTTCTTATGGTTATCGAGCTTTTGTCAGAGGCATACGTGTCTACGAGGCTACTTAGATTCATCTAGCGCACATTTCAAATGTCATATTGTTTAGAATTTTTTAGATTCTCTCATGGCCGCTAATGTCGAGTAATGTTCACTCGGTGGGCGCCGCTCATCCGCTCAAAGTTCACGAAACAAGTGCATTGTATTTACGATTAATACCGTGTGTGCCAAGGTGCCATACCTTTGACCTTTTGTTGTTGATATAACCAAAGTTCCAAATGCGACTGATCCCTCGTTGCTTTGGTGGCTGAACCAGAACTCATTGCGGAGCGATTTGAGTACTAGTTAATTAAGTTAGTACCGTAGACACTTTAACACCATGTAAGTGAGGTGCAGAACACGAACACTATCATAAACAAGAAGGGAAACGCACGGGTGACCAGATCGATGAATATGACATTTTACTACCTTTGATTTGTAGTTGCTAATCGAATTCTTGGATGCTCATTCAAGAAACCTGTCTCCCTTTATTTGTGTCACCTTTTTGTCTTGTTCTATGCTATCAGTAGTGTAGTAGTCATTGACCTTCAATTATGTTTTGTTATCTGAACAAGGAGTGTCCCCTCCTGTACTTTTACTTTGTGTGGTACACCATTTGTGGTTGTGATTGACAGGTTGGACAAGCATGAAAGTTTCTGTATTCAGAACCAGCATCACTTAAAGACTATCCCATCATTAGTGAGTCAAGGCAGCCTAAGGTACACACCTATGCTTTGAACTACAATTTAAATTCTAACTTATCCAGGTTGTCAAACAAAGCATCAGATGTGATCTGCAGGTCGCCAAATCGAACCCTGTGATACCACGTAAACTGTCTGCTATTACAACATGTTTGCTCCAAAAGTTATTGCTGTGACTGATAGCAGCTATTGTGTTAATCCAGAAAATTTCACCGTCTTGGCCTTGACAAATGACCCATAGTTGCCAACATTAAGAAATGAAAAAATGCAATTGAAAAGCAGACCATCTGGAAGACTGGAACTATGCCAAAGTGTAAGGAGCAAATGCCTGCCACGAATCCCCAAAATACCCTGGTGGTACTTTTAAGTCAAATTGAAAATTAGAGATGTACTGTGTGCACACTGACTATTACAGATTTCCCCTCTTAACTTGAGGGGTAAGCAGGCTTCTGACTACTGGGTAACTTGGCAACTTGCAATTTTTACCAGGCCAGCAAAGATAATGTGTGAGATCGCATTGGCGAGCTACAAGGCACCAAATCGATGCCCGATTTATATGTCAGTTATTATGTGTTTCTTTTGTACTAATGAGTTTCACTAAAGAAAATTAGTTTTTGACAAAAAGCTCTTATTGTCTTTAATTATAAAACTTTACCTCTGCATTTGATTTACTTTGAAAAGTATTAAAAGAAATATGAATATTGTATGTTAATTTCGTGTGAATATTTCCTGCTGGTCAGGAAAATTTTTTGATAATCACAGAAAGTTATCTCAAGTGTGAAAGATGATTGACACTTGTAATTAAACAGGCTACAGCTTTAGATAACTATGTGTCAGCTTGATTGAATTCATTTGAATTTACTTCTCTCTACATTTCTGTCTCAGTTATGTCTTGGGAGCGTTGCCACTCAGTCCAACGTGAGTCGACTGAGTCATACTTGTCAGTCAGCTACAACCGCGAGACATCGTGTATATCAGAGTACGGCAGTGAGTATGATGAACTAGAGTACTTGAGTGATGACGATGAGTATTGTGATGAAGATGTTGTGGACAAGAAGGTCTTTTCTGGTAGTAAGTAATTTGAGGTTCAAATCAGTAAATTCTTACTTTTGCATTTTGCCTCGTTAAGCTGGCTATAAAAGAAAAAATGAATTAGTCCATTTACTTCGATAAAATTGGTCTCAAAACTTTCCTTGCTGTAATAGGGCATGCTTTTTGTTACTAAGTAGAGCATACAAATGGTCAACAGGTCAAAACACTTGTCGCAAAATTGTTGATTTTATTGGGTTGGCCAACTTACTATGAAATTTGAAGATGGTGCTCGGGGAATTGTATTAAAAAGTAAGCCAGACATTGACAATTCTGTGAGTACTGTACTGCATAAGACCCCAGTCGGGCTAGTTACTCAGCCATGACAGTTTGTTTGTACATGACAACGTTAAGTGTGCATTTTAGGCGGTGCCACACAGGTGATCTTTTTTTCTTGACAGAGGTGATTGACGACAAATCCCTCGCTAGATTTTCTGTTGCCCCGGGCTCTTGTGCAATGCTTAGAACTTTTACATACTGACTCATTCGACACCAGTTCAGGGTTGCTTAGATGCAGTAAATATTTTCTAAACACTGACACTCTTCAGTTAGAACTCAATATGTTTAAATGGACATCTAAGCAGCACAAAATGCAGCTTTAGTGGTTCAATTGTCTAAATTGGCACAAAAAGTGTGAAGTCGCGCATAACATTGATTCCGCTGTCTTGGTGATAAACACACACCTATCTCTGTAGTGATTGTTTGAAGTTATGAAAAATGTTATGTTACCATGGGTGTTCATCATTTTACACTGTTTTGAAAATTTTTAAGGCAAATTAAGGATCTCCTTAAAGTTATGTGCCGTTAACTCGTTCAACATGTGATTTTACAGGACCACCAAGAATTCCATTTAGTGACCTTCACAAAGTGCCTAACCAGTCTGACGACTACTTTATTCCTGGACAAAAGGTTAAAGTTCTCTCTATAACTGCGAAGGATGACCCTTCGCGCGTGATGTCGCATTGGATGTAAGCACTAAAAGGATTTTATATGAGAAGAAGATTGTTGTCATTATGATAAAAACAAATGGAGTATTAGTGTCTTGGTGGCCAGTTTATATAGTGCAGTGCTGACAGTCTTGATAGATGCAGTGGCATTGGGCAATTAGTCAACAGCTAAGTGCTTAGTACACAGGTTTGATCACAGTGATACTTTTCTCCTGGATACATTACTTCCTCCTTGACACCGGTAACAGAATTTTCATGTGGATGCTCAGATAATCCAAAAGGCCTACTTGTGCCTTTTGAAAATTCCCATTATGCTTGCATTTTGCAGCTACTGCTGCATTTTCTGGTGTTGTACCAGAGAGACTTTTAGCCAGCTCATTTGGTTACATGCAACTGTAGCAAAAAATAAAAAGTGGCCCTTGCATAAGTCAATTTTGAATGATAAATGTATATTTGATAGTGACCTGACCCTCTGTTTATTTTTTCCATGAATAATGTCTGCTCTGATAAAATGGGGCCTCAGCACCCCACCCCCCACACCCCCTGGAGCCTGTCTCCACTGTACCTTTCATACAAATGACATTGATTGCTATTGCTATAAAGCACCTAACCCAAATTCTGCCAAAGAAGACTTTTGATTTAGACACCATCTCACTATAAAACTAGTCTCAACTTGTTTATTCCTCATATGAGGTGGGGTTTCTGAGCTTGGAAAGCTAACAGTTCATTATTCTCTGAAGCCATGATGGCCGGTACATGAAATTGCCTGCCTTGACAAGCCATCTTGTAGAGCCTAGTCTCTAGCAAATGTACTTTGAGTTCTTTCCAATGCAAAAAATCTTCTATTTTGACAAAAATTTTCAAGATAAATTTCATAAGTGTAACAGTTGTAGTAAGTGTTCTGGATACAAAATTAGATTAGTCTTTATGACTGAAGGTAGATTTATAACTACATTAACTGACTTATGCGACAACTTTGTATGTTCACTATTTGGCATTTATTGTAAATTCCATGTACATGCCACATAAAACATGAATTATGACAATACCGGCAAGGAGAATATCACTAATATTATAACTCTCATTGATACTTCACTATGCAATTTAATTACTGATTCATCAACTATTATTTGATAGTTGACATGTTCATTCACTTGTCTTGACAGCTACACTGTTGTTTTGAAACACGTGGACAAGACATGGAGTGTACACAGGCGATACAAACATTTCCATGAACTTCATAGGGAGTTACTGGTCAAGCGTGCGCAGGGAAAGATATCTGAATTATCGGCTCAGTTCCATAGAGAGTAAGTTATTTTATAGTCTAAGTGGAAGTAAAATTTGTATAACTGTGGAATTAACATTTAGATTATGTATTTTTGACAAAGTCTCTTCCATGGAATAGAAAGTTTTATAGCCATGGGTCTACCTAATATTGGTTTATGGTAAGTAATTAGGTCCAAAAACTTTGAGAATGATCTTTTCCTAAATGTTTATTTTGTTGTGAAATTGAGCAAAATAATATCCCATTTTTCTGCCATATTAATGTGCTAAAAAGATCAAGAGTTACTGTTTGTAGTCCAAACGATAAATTGTAATTGGTTAGACTTTCGGGGTTGTATTGTAATACTTTCCTCAGCATAAGTGCAATTGTATGCTTGTATTTTTTTATTGTTATATAAAATGACAACTCTTATTTGAAACTCAGAAAAAGCCTCCAGACAGCAGTATTTTTGTTTGGTTCTTAAATACCATATTATTGCACTCTTGCTAATAATATTCCTTAAAATCTTTCAGCCGAAGCCATGTTCGCAAACCCTCTCGAAAGTCGTTACCAAGGTTTCCCAAAACTCCTGATGCACTTGTTAGTGATGAGAAAATAGAGCGCAGATGTGTAAGTCATTTGACCGTGTTTTTAAACGGTTGTATCGCATATTGTTTTTTGTTTAACCGAAGCCATATGAATGTAATGGAAACAAACAGTATGATCTATCTGTGGTATATTAAAAAGCGATCGCGAACCTGTTTTATGTCAAAGATTGACTTCTGATTGGGACCGCTGGTCTCAACTTGTTCCTAAATCAAATTAAAAGTGTGTTTTGGATTTTGGAAGAGCTGAAAATTTAATGTTGCTGGTGAAACATTGCTCAGTGCTGAAAATAATCAACCTGGTCACGCCAGATTGCTGAGTGTGGTCTCTTGCAATAATAGGTCGACAGTTCTTCTCTTACCTATAGATAGGTTCTGGTCGGAATAAGGTACTGTTTGAGGCCATTTTATATCAGTACGTCACTGATCTAATTTAACACTGTTTGAAACAAAAGGCAGGTTTATTGCATGTTTAACATCTAGAATGAACTTTGTTGGCTGCCATTCATGCAAGAAATTTTTCCTTTTTAATTTGTCTTTAACAGTAGTCATGGCGTCTATAATAGTTTTCTTTCCAGTATTGGACAATGATCAGTCATAAATTGACATTATAAGTGATTGTTGGTCTACTTGAAACACTCTCAAGTGTAATCAATTCAAAATGAGTCTTTTTAAATGTTGTAGGTACAACTTACCAGATATCTGCAGAACACGTTGAACTGCAAGGGCTATCGAGAGAGTGTTGCTATGGTGGGTATTATGACTCACTGTTTACTAACTGTACGTGTAAAAACTAATTGCCTTACACATATTTAGCTCTCAGTTTTTGATTATGTATTAAATCAAATTTTCCTCTTAGTAAATCTGTCGTTGAAGGAGAGTTCACAATAATATTTTTTCAATAATTAAAGTTCCTGATGAGAATGAATTTTTCCAGTCACATTGCCCCAAAATCTCAAGTCACGCAAGGAAATTAATTTTTACCAGTGACCCCACCCTTACAACCTGAACTCCAGTTGCACACAGGCACTCTTACCATGGACAATTTTTTATGAACTATTTTTCACGGAAGTGCATGGCCCAGTTTCTATCTGTTAGACAAATCACATGGAATTGTGATCCAATACTTTCTGACCCTCAGATTACAGCATCATGAGAAATACATTCTGTCTTGCCCAAAACATACCAACGTTGATGCCTTTTGATATCTGGTATTTCAAGTGCGTGAATCAAAACAGGGTCACTGATACTGGCCTCAAGTTACATGTTAACTCACTTGCCTTATCTTTCCATGTTACGGTAAAGTCGCGTGATTTTCGGACACTGAAAATTAATTCCAATAGAAAAAATTCATTCTTGGACGAATCTCGCGAAATATCATTTTGTGGTGTCCGAATTTGGCGGACCTCCAAATTTGGGTTTCCGCTAGTGTCCGAATTTCGTGGGTGTACATTATTTCGATTAGCGGTCGTAGTATCAACAATGCTGGCTCGGTCATTTGATAGCAGTATAATTGCAGGTAAATGAGACTCAAATGGTCTGAGCGATTAATTTTTGAAAATCTGGCTTTCCCAATAAGAAATGTGCGCCGTCGACGCATAAAGACCGTTCCCAACAAGTGTTGGTTCTTCTTTTCAAAGATGTGCTTTCTCAATATGAAATATTCGGCTTGCATTGCCGATGCTCAAAAACCGTTCTCCGCAAGTGACGGAATCTTTTCAAAACTGCGCTATCCCACTTGAAATATCGGGCTGCGTTGCGAAGAGTCTTCCTGGTGACAAATATGGGCTTTTCAATGAGTGGGTCTGGTTTGCGTTGTTGACGCACATGAAACGTTAGACAACCGATTCTCTTTTGTAAAAATGCGTTTTCTCAATAACAAAAATGTCGAGTTTGCGCTGTGAACGCATGGTTTCCCAATAAAATGCTGGAATTGCGTATTCGGCGCACAAAGAGGGTTCCCGACCATCAAAACATGCGCTTTCTCAA
>NMRA01000709.1:2953-44872 GCA_002633005.1 Phoronis australis | reverse complement strand
GTCAAGAATAAAATCCAGACACGTCGTCGGGAGATTTTAGCCACTAACAAGGGCATTTGCAAAGGCCAGGACGTTTTAAAAATAAAAACGCTTCGTAAACACGCAAGTTGAGGCGTGCAAGTTCAATGTCACAGTCGGAAGTTGAACAACATGGTCTAATTAAACCAGAGCACATGTTACGCTACAACGAAAAACTGCAGCCTTCCGTGTATTTCCCATTTGTATTTTCATCAGAAATTTTCGTCATGCGAGACTCTGTGACTTTTTTCATAGCTAAAGCGCCAAACTCAAGCTAAACGCAAGACAATCGAGTAACGGTCATGACATTGTCAAGACAAGGTAAAAATTACAAAGCCCGTTACCCCAATTCTCAGATTCAAGCCTTATCGAGTAGTAATCATCCTTTGAACGCTTTAGTGACACGGGAGTTGCGTCGATCCTAAATTAGCGTTTCTAAAATTTTCCTTGTCCGAAAGTCGCGGGACAAAAATCCGACGTTTATAACATTGTCCAAAATTCGAGGATCATTGAAAAACAGTTTTTGGACCTTGTACGAATTTCGTGGACCATGAAAAACTCATTTCGGAAATATTTATTCTTGGTCGAAAATGGCGTGCCGTCCGAAAATCACGCGACTTTACCGTAACGATGCTCTCTGTGTGGTTGTAGTTCAGTTTCCATGGCAAAAGTTTTTTGCATGTGGTAAAAGTTTCTATGGAGCGTGGTAAGGGTTGTGTTTGTGGTAAAACTTTTCTGGCCCATGGTGAGGGTTTGTTTATCCTTCCTTCTTATTGATCAAAGAGGTGTTCATAGTTTTATGTGACAGTGAAAAAATTTCTGTTCAAATTAGTGCAATAAAATAGCTGCTGCGGTACTGGCTTTCAAAAAGTACTACAACCTTTTTGTGATTCTCTGTTGGCTTTTTAAAGATGAGGTTTTGCATAATTTACTAATAAAAAGATACTAAATGTTGTTTTGATGATTTCAACCAATCCTTGTCCTGCCACCTGCTGATGTATCATTGGCGATAAAAGCAGGAATCAACTAAAAAATCATACCCCCTGTCTTGCGAATTGGACGTAATGGTCCTTGGTGGGTGGTCTTTTCCCACAATTGCCGTGTAAGTCGCTAAATGTTTAGGTTGCACTTGCCTGTTTGGCAGACTTTTAAAGGAATTTTCAAAACTTTTGAGGGTTGCCGAAGGTTACGGAGGCATTGTTTTATTTCAGAGAAATGAATAGGAAAGTCGTTTTTAGTACCTTTTAATAGGCCAAAACCAGGTTTGGTATCATTTTAACTTCAGGATGCGTTTGTTAAAACGCTTAAAAATTTTTGGCTGATTTAATTTTTTTTTCATAAAATTTCATTCTCTGTTACTTCTAATCAGAAAAATTTGCTAACTTTGAAATTTCGTAGACAATTTATTGCTACAACTTTCTGCTACTTTTAGCGTAAGTTTCTTGAGGTAAGCCGCCTATCATTTGTGCACAATCTTGGCTTCAAGTCCAAGGAAGGGATCATTAAGAAGAGATCTGGTGGCCGACGCATAAATATTGGATCCTGCTCCTGTTTACCACAAGTGACAACGTCGCACTGGAGTGATAGGTAACTTGAACATAAAATAAATTTAAATTAAAATCTGTGAAATTGGTTTGTTGTGATGTAAAGTAGGCCACAAAGAAGAATGTGAAGAGTAAAAAAGAAGCAAAGTTGAAGAAACTGTAGAATCTATTGAGTATCCAAGTTACTTGAAAAATGTCAAATCAGGTCAATTTTCTTTGCCAAGGACCGCTTGCATTAAATTACAACTTTTCCACCTGATCGTTGAAGGATGTCATCAAAGGAATTGTTTTAACAATTGCCTCGTGACGCACAGTCTTGCGTAGTTGTTATTGTCATCCTAACTTATGTACAACTGGTGTCTGCTTGGCAAATTGAATTTCACCTTCAGAAAATTCAAAAGAGAACAGCTCCACGACTAAACATTCTTGACGCATTGGTAATTTACATTGATTTGTTAGTGAAGAAGGGATACTCCGTGAAATTTCTTCAAGAGCAAGTTTTGTGCTTACACTGTTTTATGATTGACTTTATTTGTCGTTGCACTTCAGCAATCAACATACTTGGACGAACACAGTAGTGAAAGAAATGAAGATGAAAACTGGACCTCTTGTAAATTGGTCCTAATTTTTCATATGTCTATAGTACTCTTTTTCCTACACCACAAAAGCAGCCAGATCATTTGCAAGACAAAAATGCTTCAGAAAATCAGAACAAGGTATCCCTTCCAAACTGCTTTAGTTCAGTTGCAGGTTATCTCACTTTGCTACACTTATCAAAAAATGACTGTGGAATACTTGATTTAGCTTCTGGCATTTGCATTCAACCAACTAGTGTAATGAAAGTGCAGCTTAATGACTTGACAGTTTGAAAACCAAAGTGCCAGTTGGAACAGAAAGAAAGTTTTCTGTTGATGCTATTAAATAGTTCGCCACATCTTGTGTTTCGTGTTTATTCTTTCTTATCCATTCCAGGTGGATGGTGGTTAAGGACACTTTCCTAGCATACCTTCATCCTGAAGATGGTAGGATAGGGGATGTACTGTTGATGGACCAGGACTTTAGAGTGAACGTTGGCTTTGATAACACCGGTGTGCATCATGGGTTGAAGATATCAAACTTGTCAAGGTGACAGCATTTTTCCATTCTTCAGACTAATGGTACAATCATTATATAAGCTAATTTTCCAGCAGCCCTTGTTTTGCTCTGACACCAGAAAGGAAAAGCATGATTTCTATTCAAGCATTGTGTACTTTCACTGATTGGAAGTTATAAACAGGATAATGCATTCAGCTTTGTGTATCAATTGGTAATGTACTGCCATCACACCACCAACATTTAGTGTGTTTCGACCTACTGAAATCGTTTTAATCATTTGTTGTACACTTCACTACACACTGTTCCTTCATGATTGGAACGTTCGGAAAATTACAATCCTTGCTTTGACTGGCCCATCACTATTATATGTTATTTTATGTTTCTCTTATCTAGGCATCTTCTGATCAAATGTTGGACACGTAGGAAAGCTGAAGAGTGGCAGAAATGTGTGGAGCAGACAGCCATGACTTTAGGTCGGGAGTTCACTACAGCCAATAGATTTGACTCGTTTGCACCTGAGAGGACAGACACTTTGACACAATGGTTTGTTATTTTTGTAACTGGGATTGTTTGAATGATATCACATAGGTGCAGTACAGGAGAAAACTAATCAGACAAAATGCCATTTCCCATCATTATGGCAGAAATGACATGCAATAACTATTACAGTGTCAAAATTTTAATTACTTTCCTTTGATCAAGAAGGAAGGTTAGTCTGACGATGTTTCTGCTCAGCCATCCTGAAGAGAAATTTCGGTTCATTTTGTCTGACATGTTGTCGAGCTCTTGTGCTTTAATCAGAATGTGCAGGCTAACATTCGTAAAGCCAGCCAGCTAGCTGTATTACTACTAGGGTCAAAGTACAAAAGCGAACCGCTTTATGTTAGCTTCACATAGACCTCGAAATTTCACACCCCCTGGGTAGTCCTGCTGGTCACTTTGCCGTGAAACTTCAAAAATATATAAAGCTTACTACTGGCAGGGGTGCATGCAAAACCTGGGAGTTAAATGATGTTCACTTTGCCCGTGATGGCCATTTAGGTGAAAAACAATGAAAGTGTCATTTTCACACATAATTGTCTTGCTTTTGTCACAGAGAAAAGTCTGTCGTAGACTTGAAAACAGTACTCTCATGGCTCATACACACGCCGTTTGATAAATGTTTGTGACATTTTTCGGGAGATGATTACAATTTTGCCAACAAAATCTTTGTTCAGAAATTTGGTTTGGTTGTTGTGACATGTATGCAACCTTGTGGACTTTTAAACATTAATGAGATATTAGGTTTGTGGCAAGCCTTTACCACTGGCTTAAGTATTAGTCTATTTGCCAAGAAGCATCTTTCAGAACGTTCCATATTTAATGACCAGTGTTTTTGATATTGCTGTCTTGCTACCAGTATTTGGAATGCGAAAAATGTTTTCATCTGCCCTCTCATTATAAGAACAAATTAATCTGAGTTGACTATTAGTGGTGACATAATGATACACAATTTCAGGTTTGTTGACGGTTGTTCATACTTTGACTCGGTGGCCACTGCCTTAGACCTTGCCAGGGAAGAGATCTTTATCACTGACTGGTGGCTGAGTCCAGAACTCTACCTCAAGAGACCAGTGGTCAATGACCACACATGGAGGCTTGACCACCTGTTGGTCAAGAAAGCTGTAAGACAAATTGTTCAAGCTACAAATCAATGATTTAAGAATTTGTTTTAGTCCAGTTATTTGTTATTTGTTAATTTGCATTGAGAGTGTTTGCCCACTGCATTGAGTTGTGGTACAGAGAATATTATTGCATACAAATTATGTACATGCACTGCTTAACTTACATAACTTAACAGTAACAAACTTTGTGAATCAAGACAGGAGCAGTATGTTAACTTTAGAGTTAAATGACTGAGCTTCATGAAATTTAGCAATTAAGTTTACCTAGAGCGGTATCTTTGGAGTTCCATGACTTGAGTTTCATGAAATTTAGCAATGTTTACCTAGAGCGGTATCTTTAGAGTTCCATGACTGAGCTCCATGAAATTTAGGAAATAGTTTTGTGTTTGGGAGACGATGTCGCCTTTCCATTTTTGGACAGGTTTAAGGTATTCTGGACAATTGGTACTAATAAACAGCTCCTAGATACCTACCATTTGTGATGCAGTCATGTGACCATTTCACCTTACGGTATCTCTCTTGTTTAATTTTAGCGTGAAGGAGTTAAGATCTTCATCCTGCTCTACAAAGAGATAGAAATGGCTCTTGGCATTAACAGCTATCATAGCAAGACTGTGCTGAAGCATGACAACATTAAGGTAGGTGTCCGAGGAGTCTAGGAAGAGTGGAATCCCTCTGTTCAGTTGATACAGAGTGAGGTAACCCTTGGTATAAACAGCTACCATAGCTTGACTGTGCTGAGGTATGCAATAAATGTACAAGGTTACAGATACAGGCAGAGAACTACAGGGGAATCCAGAATGTCTGTAACTGATGTGTTGGTTTAATTGTAAATAATTACACTTTTTCATATGAAACATAATTAAGATTTTTGATGATGTATGTTTATACTTCATGAAGTTGTACTGCCTAAATCAATATTCATTAAAAGTTGATGTGCGGTCTGCTGTTCTTCGACTGCTTACATTGTCGTCCATGAACATTGTTCTTGCAGGTGCTCCGTCATCCGGACCACGGTGCTGGTGGTGTCCTATTATGGGCACACCACGAGAAGATCGTCTGTGTTGACCAACGCATTGCCTTCATCGGTGGCCTTGACCTCTGCTATGGCCGCTGGGATGACCAAGTCCACAGGTAGAAAGACAAGCATGCTTGTCCTATGTTGAGTGCGGTTTGCTTGACTGTTCATAATGTTGACTTATCATGTGTACCGTGCAGTAGACCCAGTACACTCTTAGATAGTCAACTCACTTATCATGTGTATCGTGCAGTAGACCCAGTACACTCTTAGATAGTCAACTCACTTATCATGTGTATCGTGCAGTAGACCCAGTACACTCTTAGTTAGTCAACACACTTATCATGTGTATCGTGCAATAGACCCAGTACACTCTTAGATAGTCAACACACTTTCCATTTACCCTTTTCTATTTAGTTCGAGGTTCATGGGCATTTGGTCACTTGACTTTGTGTTAGAGCTTATTTATTACCTAGCTGACCTTGAAGATGACAATATGATAAACAATGATTGCATATGTTAGATATTATTCAAAGTCTTGCAAGACAATTCCAGATAGATTTTTGCAGATCAGTAATGTTTGCAATTTCATTGTATGACTACAATAATTATTGTTACATGTTAATTTATTGGCTAAACCCTGTTTTTTGGGGACAGTGCATATTAAGTGACAATAATCTGCTGACCTCTGTTGTATCGTACATTATTAGGTTGACAGATCTGGGTCAGGTGAACATCCAGTTTGAAGAGTCTGTGCTGTCACCTGTTGGCATTGTTAAGGGAACTATCAACATAGTAAGTATGCTTTGGAAATGATCTTATCCATAGATGTTGATGTGTCAGTGGTTTAATGGAGTCTTGGACAGTGAGAAAGCTTAAAGTAACCTTTGGTCGAAGTTTAAATGATGTTGGAACTTACCAGTAAACAGGTGTTTTTAGTAGTAGCAGTATTGCTGCACTAATACGGAGGAGGGCTTAACTTGAATAAAAGTGGATATGGGAGTTATTAGCAAGTTTTCACTGTCAATAGTGATTCATTCAAGTCATCTAATGCTCCAAACATCTGTTAACAGAAATAGTCAAAATGATGTTCTAGATATACTAGATGATTTTGTATGATTAAGCAGCTACTTTTAATGAAAGGGCATCTGATAACGATTAGATGATGGACATTGTCATTCATCCAGGTGAATAAAGGGGCAAAAAATTACAAACAGAAGTTGTGGAGCTTACTTTAATATAATTTTCCCAAAATTTGAGAGCCGGTTGGCTCCTTTTACTGTCTATGAACACTGTCAGAGGGTAACAAATTTTTTCATGGGAACTAATCCGCCCTCAATCCCCGAATTTAAGGACCAACGCCAGGAAAGCTATTTACCATAAGTTCCGGAAGTTATACCACAAATTACATTTTTTATGCGCCCACATATTTATATGTGGACGCATTATGCCGTCATCTCTGTCCGTCCGTCCGTCCGTCCGGGCGGCGTCCGTCCGGCGTCCGCTGCTCTATCTCCAAAACCCTTTGACATACGTTCATGAAATTTGGCACATATGTTCCATTCATGAATGGGACAGCATGTGCGAACTTTCGGACGGATCCTACTACCGGTGTGCCCCCTAGTGGCAATTTTAGTTTTTTACGCTTACCTTTGTATCTTCACAAGTCCTTATTGGATTTTCATGAAATTTGGTATGTAGGCACCTATTAGTGAGATGACGCTATCCTCCCGTTTTCAGATGGATTCGACATAGTTTGCGCCACCTAGTGGCCATTTTTAGTGTTTTCGAGTCTGTTTTTGTGCGTCCACCCCTCTATCAACCAAACCGCTCAAAGGATGATTGTGAAAATTGGCATGTATATGCTTACTATGTAGAGGATGGTTGACGATGATTTTCCGACGATTTCGACTACTGTGGCGCCTCCTAGTGGCAGTTTTGTTTTTTTGCGCCTATGGCTGTATCTCCTAAACCGTTCGCAGGATCTTTACAAATTGTGTAAGTATATTTATATGATGTTAACAACGGAAGATGACGACTTTTGGTCGGATCCGACTACCGGTGTGCCCCCTAGTGGCAATTTTAGTTTTTTACGCTTACCTTTGTATCTTCAAAAGTATTGAACGGATTTTCATGAAATTTGGTATGTAGGCACCTATTAGTGAGATGACGCTATCCTACTGTTTTCAGATGGATTCAACGTAGTTTGCGCCACCTAGTGGCCATTTTTACTGTTTTCGAGTCTGTATTTTTGCGTCCACCCCTCTATCAACCAAACCGCTCAAAGGATGATTGTGAAAATTGGCGTGTATGTGCTTACTATAAGGAAGACAGCTGACAATGATTTTCAGACGATTTGGACTTCTGTGGCGCCTCCTAGTGGCAGTTTTGTTTTTTTGCACCCATGGCTGTATCCTGTTCGCAGGATCTTTACTAAATTTAGCAAGTGTATTTATGTGATGTTGACAACGGACGATGACGACTTTAGGATGATTCTGATTACCGGTATGCCTCTAGTGCCAATTTTAGTATTTGCCTCTAGTGGCAATTTTACTATTTTACATTGACCTCTGTATTTTCATAGGTCTTCAGGTGTATACTTTGTGTTACTTCGTGACTGTGAAGGAAAAGTTTCCAAGTAGAAATTTGTTTCTGGCATTCTAATGCTGTGCTAATCTCGTATGTTGGTAAATTTGTTTTTAATTCTATGTTTCTGTGGTGCTTTAAGCAACTGGTGTATAGGATGTGCTTGTATTATGAAGATTACTCACATTTTGCCCCTAGCCGCGGCTATTGAGGAGACAATGACCATGCCTTTCCATTTTGCAAAGTATGCCCTCTACTGGCCACTTGATGGTACCAATAAACAACCCTAGAAGGATACCGTATGCGGTGCAATTGTGGGCGCATTTCAACGCTCCGCGTTGCTCTTGTTTTTATTTCAGATGGATGCTTTTGTTTTGCAAAAGCCAGTGTCAGACATTTTATCGAATGTTGTACAGAATGATGACACCATTCAGAAGTCAACAAAAGAAATTGAATCCATCTTGGAGATGACCAAGAATGTTCGTTTAAGTATCCGTGACAATGAGAATGGCATTGTCCCTTTGGTGGAGAGTGGTCAAGGTGATGGTGAAAGATTTGATTCAACAACAAATCAAGAGAGTGTTGAAAACACCGAGAACAACAATCATGATGTTCCTCAAGAATCAGTAAAACTTGGAAAGTATGAGGTTACTGTAGTGTCAGAAGAGAATCAGATTCAGTGTATTGCAGACGAGTCACTGCTGGATGACTCGGTGTTTGAGCCCTCTGTTGATGTTGTAGATACCCCTCCGTTCGATGACACAGTTGGACTTTCGCGAACTGGCTCCAAAAAGAAAAGCTCGGTTAAAGATTTAGTGGTGAGGCGAGACTCTCTTCATGTTCCACCACTGGCGCGTTTTTTCTCTGACGAATATGGCTCTCAACTGAGCTCTTCGAGTTCGGATGAGGAGGCAGACATGCTTGTGAATTGTGAGCACGTCATTCAACAGACTGGTGATGGTGTAGCGGGGAATGTAGAACAAAGTGATGATAACCAGTATGATCCACAAGACTTCAGTGTCAAGGATGTTTGTCACAATGTGTTGAGTGCTAGCCTTGAAATGGATGGTTCTGTGTCTGGGTTAGGTGTGACTGAAAGGAACAATAGTGGAGACATTTATGTTGGGAATATCGTTGAAAGTAACCTGAAAAATTACAGTGAAAATGAAAATTGTGACAAGAATCAAAACGTGTTCTTTGCTGGTCTTGCAAAAACCGGTGATGACTCTAAATTGGACAAGGAAGAAGGGAGGAGTGACCATGAAACCTTTCCAGGAGAAAAGTCGAGGCATTTAACAGGCAGTGATAATCAAAATGGTTTTAGTGAGAGTAAAATTAGTGTCGAGGATAGCAATGCATTCTTTGCTGGTCTTACTAAAAATAATTTTAATTCAGAGCTGAAGGAACTTTCTGGAGGTTGTAATGAAACAGACATGGGACCAACGCTTCAAGGTGTTGTAGACAAGAAACGGGAAGCATTGTTAATGGAAACTCTTGGTAGTGATGGAACTAATACAACTGATACCAATAGATTAGACTTCATGCGTGAACACAGTAAGCTGGACTACCCTGATGCTGACTTAACAGAAAATTGTACTTTGCTCAACTGGATGAAGTCTGGTGGTGGAAAACCTGATGTGGAGGTGGTCTGTGGCCAGGCGATGGTTGATCGTAGTGAAATAGGTACAAAAAACAGTGACCTTGTTGCGAGTGGTGATCCATGGAATGAAAAACAGCTGATGGATGATAGTGGTTTGTTTGAGTCATCGCAGTCTAGTCCTGCCCCAGAGAGGAACTATGCAGAGAGTGATGGAAATGAGCGAAGGACGACCAAGCAGAGTTCGAAGGACAGTGGGCATGGGCAGAGTTTGGATGAAAGTCTGCCTTTACTTCAACCAGCCTTGTCTCAGGATGTAGTTGACTCACCTGCTACGACACCACGGCGCTCTGTTGAGAGTGCACCACGTAAAAATGTCCAGTTTCGACTATCAAAGAACGTGGAGGCGTTCGCCTCAATCCAAAGCTCAACAGATTCTGAATGGGAGGCTGGGAGACTGACCCCACCACCGTTAGGTCGCTCTGTGTCGGAGCAATCCCGTGGTCCGCCACGTAAAACGCGAACTCTCAGAAAACAGTCTAGGATTGAAGGGAGCCCTGGATACGCTAGAGGAGTGGTTAGGCAGAAGGAGCGCATCGCTGAGATGAGAAATATTGTTAAAAGGCTTGTCAGTGTTGACTCGATTCTCGACTATGAGGCTCCTGTGTCACATGACATGTACAATCCATCCTCGTCTGATGCTCCTCCTTCTGAAATTCAACCAGTCGTTGAGTGCGATGAAAGGCGTCAAAGCATGATGCTTCAGTCTAGTTTGAATAAAAATATGATTGATAACACCAATTACTTTGATGAGGTGGACTCTCTTGTTGTCACGGGCCCATCCACGAGTTATGACGTTTATGATAAGGAACTAAAAACAGACAAGATGAACAATGATCAATCACCAAAGCCTAAAGTTTCATTTTCCAACAAACCTGTCCTTGCCGCGCAACAGTCCTGCTCTTCTGGATTGGAAAGGAGGAACAAGCCACCAGACCTGATGCTGACACCACCTGGTGAGGATGAGTCGTACCAGACGTGGCATGCATCATCGGTTAAACCAGCCATGACTACGAATGATGAGGATGATGACAATGACAAGTCTTATGAAACATGGCATGCTGGCACTGCTATGACTGTTCTTGGCAAGCCATCAACGCCCCAGTTCGTGACTAAGACACGGAAATTCGTAAGTTCTGGCATTTTGATATCAGCATAAAGAATGTCAAAGTCGGATTTTTGATTTGTGTTTGATAACGGCAATTTGAGCAGCAATCATGCCACATTCGGGTGGGTAAAGTTACTTTCTTTTTATTTAAAACGACTTGAAATGGTTCTTTGGGCTCGTGCGCATTCTAAGAAGTAAGTAATACTTTTTGTGAACAATGCTGTAGGCATGGGGTTGGATGAATCATCTGTTTGATGGGTGAATAATTTATTCCTGTCAACAATTTTTTTGAATTTTTGAATGCCCGTACTCAGTTTAAACTCTAGTCGCTGATAGGATTATTTCCCAATTTAGAATAAGTAAACCCGTGTTTTGTCGAATAAACAAACTTGATTTTGACCACCTTGTAAAATTGGTCTCAACTTGCCTTCATTTGGATGAGAGGTGATAATATTGGTTTGTCATTTCACAAGACTATGCTTGGCACATGAAATAACATGCTGTGACAAGTCAACTTATACAGCCTGGTGAACAGTTACTGTAATAAAAACCTGTCAATTCTTTTCAAGGCCAAAAATTGCATCAATTTTGACTAAGATACAAATTGAGAACAATTTCATAATGGAAAGTGGTCTTTATAAAAATGGGGTTTTGTGACAAGGCGAGTTCATAGCCACCCTAAGCCTTCTGGGCATTAATCCAGACAACTACAGTTTATGGGTCCGCTTGTTTCATTCGTTTCTGATTAAAAAATATCTTGATTATGACTATGACCATGTTAAGTATGGTGATGACTAATACTGGCATTCTAAGTCAGTTTGTAGTAAATTTGTTTGTTCTGCGTTTAGTTGAAATTTGTGTTTTGAATTCCACCTTTGACTTTCAGACTCTGAGTTTATTGACTAAATACAGCATTGAAAACAAAGATGAAGAGAATCAGTTGGATGAGAGCGATTTTGTGGACACCAGTTTGTAAGTTGTTTCACTTTCTTGCTTAATACTTGCTATACAAATTTTTCCAAGGAACTGAATCAGATATGAATTGCAATGAGTTTGAACTGTCAGGAATGGATAAGTCTGATGCAAATCATGTGACAATTGTGGTGTATACTATTTCAACATTTGAATAGTCTTTCATAGTTTTGTTGGCTAATTAACACATGATACAGATTTTACTTGTCTAATGCTGGATTTGATTATTCTGAGGCTTGCTCTTCACATGGTTCTCATCAGTCCTGCTAACACTCATTGAAATTTGCATAGTGATATATTAATTTTATAAAAGCTGACTGGTTTATTTGTTACAGTGGAATAATTTTGTCTGCAATGACCACTTTGTTTTTAGCAAGCCCTCCTTTTACTGGGTAGTGATCTGTGACTTGTTAATAAATTTGTATGACAGTTGAACCTCTTTACAATATATAATGAGGGATCTTTGAAAGCTGTACACTATAGTATATTGTAGTAACGGGTGTAGATTTGAAAATCTGTGCCTTATATCCAGTTTAAGAATAATCTAAACAAGAATGCATTGTAACAGGGTTAGAGTGTATTGTCTCCAGCCTTGTTATTGTACTCTGGAGGAAGCATGCGGAGCTTTAAAATTTTGTTCTTTTCATTTTCATCACATGTGACTGGATGTTTACATCAACCATTGATTTTATTCTGTTTGTAAAGACTCGTGGCCAATGAGCCTCAGTTGAAGTCCATGGAGAACGAATTGGATGTGAACAAAGTGGGAGGTGATGAAGGCACTCGCCTGTGGATAGGAAAGGATTATGTCAACTTTATAGCCAAGGACTTTGTAGAGTTGACTAAACCTTATGAAGGTGTGTTTATGTAATGTATGTTTAACTAAGATGCTTGTCGTTTATAGAAATACTAGGTTTTCAGACTTTGTTTTGCATAAATTGGTGGATTTAATTTGTCTTTCAAAAACACACGGGTACAATGCAAATTCCGATTTCCTACTAGCTGTCAGAATGCACTTATTTAATTTTTTTTTCAACTTTCGTCAATATGAGAATGGGACGTCATATGTGAACAGCAGCCTAGTCTTAGTACCTGTCAAGACGGCGGTTAACTCATACTCTTTCCTTGCTATGTTTTTTTTCCAAAGAATCCCTCTTTACTCACAGTTTTGATTGTCAATCACCTGTTTTATTCCATTCCAGAAATTAGTGACAAATATGCATTGCATTATTTGCGTGACCTATTTTTCTAGAAGTAAAAAGAATGCAGTGAGTGCATAATGAGTGGGGCACTGCTTTTCTTTCCTCGAAATCAACACAAAATGGATTATCAAAAATCAAAACTTCCAAACTTTCCAAAAATGCTGACGTAAGTCATAATCATGGGGTAGACACCGTCATGAAGCCACTAAAATTATAAAGAAACAGAATTTGTCAGTTTTATGCAAGAACCAGGGGAAGTTACAGGGGTCTCCTTGAAAATTTGTCTTTTTTAAAAAAACATCTCTTGTGACTATAGGTGATGTGTGAATATTGTTATGGTATGCATACTACAGGTGCTTTGATAACCAAGGATTTCAAAAGCTATAATCAGGGGGACCTCAGATTTTGTTTGTCGACCTGGTAAAAATCCCACGCCACCCCGAAGTCACTAGGCCACATCTGAACATGCACTCAAATTGCTACAGGAAGTAAACAGACAGAAGTCTGAATTGTTTGCGGATATTGGCCATTAGAGCAAAAATATATGTTAATCGCATGATGTAAGGCACTTTTTCTGAGTTCGCTGGTTTCTCTCTTCAGGTACTTATATTCAAAAAAACATGTTTTATGAAAGTGGCAGGAAAAAAATAGGATATTAAGTGGCTGCCAAGTTTACTTAATTATATACTGCCACCGACAGTAGTTTTACCCTTATTTTGAAATGAAATATCACTTGACAGGCTGGTGATTTAGTTTACCGAACATTAAGAAAAAGTGTTTGTAACTTGTATCTCTTGTGATGTCTTGTGTGATTTTGAATGTGTCTCTTTTTCTTGCTTTAGCCGGATCAAGGTAACGAGTGATGTATATATGTTGTTGTTACATATAATTTGCCTACTTTTATAGCTACAGTTGCTGTTTTTCATTACCTGATGTTGTTGAAGCCCTATGTTTGAATCTGACACTTTTGCCCCTTTTCACTGTGATTCCTTTTTCAGTTTTGTCTCCTAATTAAGACACGTAGTGGATGTTCTTAAAATTAGTTGCAAGCCTGTGTTTTGAATAATTCTCAAATCTGGTGGGTCTTCTTGAGAACTTTGCACAAAATAAAGTACAGTTGAACTATGAAAGGTGTTGAAACTAACTCCAAAGACCTACCACAGGTTGCAGTGTAGCTTGTCTGTAAGTTTCTGACTGTCTGGTTGATCACAATCCAACATTCTGGTACATGATCAAAATGATTAAAATGAAATATTGAAAGTAATTACTAGAAGTTATCATGACAGTCACTATTACAATTAAAACTGTATTTATTGTTTCAAATACTGTTATTTGTAGTTGTTTTGAGAAATTTGGAAGAAATGAGGAATCTTTGTTATAGAGTTGTTTTGCTGCTATAGTCTTTACAATCAATCGACATGATTGTATTGACAAGCTAAACAAATACAATCTTAGCTGTCTTCAACTGTTACTAATTTTAGGTATGCCTTGTGACATTGCATGATTTTAGGCTGAGGCTATTAAGGGAGTCAGTGGTTTGCCTGTTGTACTTTGGACTTACGGCTTGTTACACGTTCAGGCTTTTTGTGAATAATGATATGCATGAAGTGTCATGGTTTGACTTGAAATTGTTTTTCGTTACACAAGAGCACCCTAGATCACGTTGCAGTACTCCATCTGGGGTTTTGGTGTGGATACAGTACCTGGCCAGCTTGCAGCCATATTGGTTTTGGCATACAAATGTTGTGACCTTATACAAGTCCATATTTTAAATTCAGTCCCATAGGATAAATGTGCTTTCAGTTCTTTTTGTTAGATTAACACACACTTCTCATAATCATAAAAGAACAAGTTCAGAGTGTTATATGACTGCAGTAAGTGATCTGTCAAAAACATTTGGTACTTGACATCGAACTGGACTGTTGGTTTTTGGCTTTAATTTCTATCTTCATCCAGTCTTTCTGCACTTTTTAAATTGAACCTATGAACTTTTGCCTTCCGCAACTTACTGTTCAATTTAGATCACTTGTCACTGACTGTAAGGCTGCTATAACTGTGTTGCTCCTCACTCAGATTGGAAGTGATTAATTCTAGGCTTTATAAGAAATGACACTCCACCATTGTTTGAGGCTTGCCATGGCAGGTTATTTTACGTGTCAAATCTGGTCTGAAGTAGTAACTAGTTGTCAGCCCAGAACTCACTTCTGATATGAGTAAAGATCAAGTTGATACCACTTTCACAAGTAAGTGGTTGTAATGAAAAACATTTTGTCAATACCACTTTGTTGAATTTGTCTGATTTGTCAATATGGAGGGGGTTTTCCTAGGAGTAGCAAGTTCATGTATTTGAAAACTAAAACATTACAGTCACGGGTTAATTTCTTCATTCAAAATTGTTGCCATGATATCCTTTTTGCTGAAACAGTGTGATTTTCCTCAAAAGTGATCTCTGTTGTCATGTTCTGGTTGTAAAGCCAAAATTCAAGGAATCCCTGTACAACCCACACNCAATATTGTTTCAATCTGTTCAGATTTTATTGACCGCACCACAATGCCACGCATGCCATGGCACGATATTGGATGTGTTCTCTTTGGCAAGGCAGCCAGGGATGTGTCACGACACTTTATACAGAGATGGAACTTCACTAAGGTACTTTATATCCATTGATGTTATCCAAACAGATATTCGTTACTGTAATGTCCCTAATATTTAGTTTGTTTTGACAGTGAAAACCACCATTGAATATAATAACTAATTTAAAATATAGCACCTTAGAGTCCATTGCCTGAAACCATCCCAAATAGTGACGCAATTAAATTTCCTAAATCGTGCGTATTTTTTCATTTTTTTCTCACAGATGGTATATTTTTGAACCATTTCATCTTGATTATGAGCTCCTGTTTCACTGATGACATTTTCTAATAAATGAGCCCTTAATTGAGTCATATTAGTTAGGGACTTAGTCTTTAAATTAGGGGTGCTGCATAAGAAGATCCCTACGTATTTTCATTAATATTGGGAATTCAACTTAGAATTCAGTCTCAATTTGTATCAAAGCCAAAAATCGACTTAGTCCGATTCTCTTGATTGCTGTTTGAGTCGCATTACTGTTTTCACGAATACCCACTCGTCTTAGGAAACTAAGTTGAGTCCCTGCTTGGTACTGTTTAATGCAGCACGGCATATTGCACTAAGCAATTAAAATTTCCCATGTTGCACCATCTTTGAAGGTCACTGTTTGCTTCATGTTCTGGACTGGATCTCTTGTTTTAATGAGTTACCTGCCCTGGCTTAATGTTATGCATGATAAAACTGCGTACCGACCACAAGTAGAGTTGTCTGATTGTGGGAACATTTGCCAATGCAAATTTGTTTAATTTGAATGGCGTGATTTTAGCTTGATGATCAAATTATCAGCATTGCCATGATCATAATACTCAGTGCTTTAAAACAGAGATCAGGGCAAAAATAATGTTATGCTTATTTGACTAAGAATTGCATTCCTTCACTTTCTTCACTGACATGATAACAGAGTTAACTTCTGGTCTCCAGCTATTGTTATTTCTACCCCGATCAATGTTTTGATCATGGCAAAATCAAGCAAGTGATTAAGCTTATTTATTGACTGTATGACTGTCTGGAAAACCATACTCTGCAGTAAAAGAGTTATTTAGTAAAATAATTATTTGCTGATAGTAGAAAGTATGTAGAATTACTTTTTACCATTTTGTTATTAATTGGGTCACATGACCATATCTTTTTAAAATTTGTAAAAATTAAAAAGGAAATAGTATTACATTGATAGCAAAATAAGTTTCAGTAACATGTGATCAAATTTCATTTGATATAAATGATAAATGTAAAATCAGTTTCCTACATGTGCTTTGTTTTCTTTTTATCCAAATTTAGTTTTTTTCCATGAAAACCATAGAAGTCTTATTTTTGAATTCTTTTCAAGCATAAGGGGAACATATAACGTATAAATCATAGTATCTGAAAGTTTTGTGTGAATCCAGTTTTGAGATGAGTTGTTACAAAGTTGACCAGGTTTGGATAAATTATTTTTTTTACCAATTATCTTAAATCAATCTATCATCTAAATCTTGCTTATTGAACCTCATATGGCTAAGTGCATTTTGTTTATGATTAGATGAAGAAAGTTAAAACCAATGGTCAGTTCCCACTACTACTTCCCAAGTGTTACACATACACCCTTCCAGCTACACTGTTCAGAGAGACGGCCATGATAGTAGATGCACAGGTAAGTAAAACTTGTCCAGAACATTTTCCAAACGGCTACAGACGGTAGTTAGGAGTGATTAGGAGTTCATGTAAGGCAACAGTTCACACGCTTATAAATCTTTCTTCAACACTTCGTCTGTAAACTGTATTGTTGTTTACTGTGCACATCTGTATTTAGGCCCATGTGCTTGCCTGATTGTGAAGGTGCACCTATGTCCAAAATTAAATGCATTCATTATGTGAATCACTTGTGAGCGAAAACCAATTGAAAGGAACAAGTATAAGAAATTACTTGTGAGTGAAGTTGGATTTATTGCTTACAAAATTATTGGTGTTGACTTCAGTTTATACCGACATTTTAAATGAAATGTTCAAAGTATGGATCAAAAACACATTAATCCATCCAAATTAGGATAATTAATATGCGCATAAAATTATTATATGTGAGATAACAACTGCCTACAGGTGAAGCATTAACACAAAGCCATGCAACTAACGTATTATATTGCATGTTTTCATAAATACAGGCATGCTCAGTTGTTTTGATACAAAATTTATTGCAGCTCACTATTTTTGTATGATTTATATAATGGTGCAAGTATGACACACAGTCAGTACGTTCTACACGTTATGTTGACTATAATTCTCTCTCCTGTGCTGACGCTTCCTTGCCAAAAGTTGAATTCAAATCAAATAAATATCAATGACAAATATAATTTTGTCCCCAGATTCTGCGCAGTGCTTGCCACTGGTCTGCGGGTATAAAAAAGATGGAAGACTCCATTCACAAGGCCTACATTCACTCTATAGAGAATGCCAAGCATTACATCTATATTGAGGTGAGTCCAATGACGACTTATTCTTCTGGAAAGTACTATTTGCCGTATTCAGTGGATACTTTTGCACTGCAAACGAATTGCCCATTGGAAGATATTAACTGTACTACCATTCTTAAGTGACTGGACTTAACTGCCATGCCAGCTTTATTATTGCCTGTTCCTTGCGTGGTCTTAATAGGTCAGTCAGTGGTCAGAGTGTTCCACTAGTGTTTTGGAGATCCTGGGTTTGATTCCTACCTCGGATGTTCACTGTCTCTGTTACAGTTGAGTGATTGTACATAAAAATTGCATATTCAGCTACTGTGTTTGGTGGGAGAGTTTAGGTTTTGAGTCATTTCTGGACTATATGTCTGTCACTGGGGTTCAACTCTGGGGCGCATGATCACTAATGACTGTGTGAGCATTACCTGGCCTGGCGAAATTTACAGTTTTCTTCTGGAAGTCAAATTTTGGATGGACTGAACATTTTCTGCATTGTAATTTCCACTGATGTGGCTGAATTTTTTGCACAAACATTGTCGAGATTTTCTATCTATAAATGTTTTAACTTCAGAAGTTGACTGCCACAAGTGGATATCACAATTTTTACAGAAAGGTCTTGACCAATAATCCAAAAAATGTGGTAGCTAAGCCTAAACGGGATTTATAAGTTTCGTGCAAAAAATGGGCAAAATTGTGATAGTCTGTGGGAAATTTAAATATGATATGCTACTATCCAGACACTCATCAGCTACCTTGAATTTTGTTTGTTTTATGTGTGAATTTTTGTTGTAGCTACCATGTGAACTTGATCCCAATGAGATTAAGATTTTACCAAACGAAAAGGATGTAGTCTTATAGTTCTTTATAAATGTTTGTTGCAGAATCAGTTTTTCATCAGTATTCCTGACAGGAATGAAGTTAGTAATGGCATCGCTGATGCTCTTTACAACAGGATACTTCGCGCTCATAAGTAAGTGTCTTACTCTACAAGAATTTTAAAATCATTCTGTTTGTTTACAAATTTAACATTCTATTTACTTACAGATTTGTATTGTTCATTAACTTAGGAGATAACCAGTAACATTTGTGGCAATCAAGATGTATTGAAGAATACAAGGTCACGTGCACACTGAATAATAGTCATTACTTAATGTACAGAGAGCTATGATGTCCTTGTAACCCCTTTTCCATACTAGCGCCTGGTTTTCGTTCAGATGTTCACCGTTGGTTAAAGTGCCTGTGTGTAATGGCCATTTCCATCAAAACAAACATGGCAGACTGTGATTACTTTACTGCCGGACATAATTTTGTTGTCGCTTTATTACTTCCATGCTTTGTGATGCCCATAGGAGAGTTGCCAATCCAGTGATTGACACTTGACATAATGTCAACTCACCAAATACAACCTACAGGAACTGAGATCACCAAACCAGATTGAAATCAACAAGATACCTGAAGTTCAACACGCCAAATGTTCGCCAGTGCATTTTGAATCGTGCTTAGATGTGGCATGGCGACCTGGAATTTTCACCAGGTCGTTAAACAAAATATGAAGTCACATCACATAAGTGTTTAAAGTCTTGGAAATGATGTTGCATTACGCTTAGCTCCATCTCTCTTATGAATTTGTTATTTGTGAGAAACTGAATTCATGATAATCCGATGTGTTAGTCTTATTAATATTGTGTTTGGAAGCATTGTAAGGCTTGTCAAATATTGCCTGATCTTACTTCAGAAATGGCGAGAAGTTTCGGGTGTATGTTATGATGCCCCTCCTACCCGGGTTTGAGGGAGAGATTGGCACCAATAAGGGAGCTGCTATTCAGGCTATACTGCACTGGAGCTATCTGTCAATCAGCAGAGGAGGGAGGAGCTTGCTGGAGAAATTAACTGCTGCTGGAGGTAAGTTTCTAGACTTTGACTATCCGTGTTGATTCAGCTGTCTATCATGGGAGTGGGAGGGGTGTGTGGATTGATAGTATGTGGTATGCAGTGAAAATGAGTTTTGCCAATAGAGGGGGCAAGGTTTGGTAGTTATTTGTTCTAGTCTGTAAGCTGCACAACATGAATTGTGGAATATTTTTCAGTTAATCATATTTCTGTGTTATGAACTTGTTCGCTAATTGCAGTTCGATAAACTTTTTTGTTAAATTTTCAAACCAGAAAAGCGTTAGTAATTTAGCACAAAACATAATTACATACTTTTTAAAGCACCAAAGCAAGAGAACCAAGAGCGAAATTAAACGCACTTCTGCTAGAACCAGTGGAAAATGATAATTTTCTGACCTGTTGCAGCCTTGTAAAACCCTATCTTTGTACTCTGTTTTAGTGAGTGACACTACGGAGTACATTTCTTTCTATGGTCTTCGTCAATATGGGCGACTTGGAGACCAACTGGTGAGTGTATCAATCATGAGTTCTATTGAGTCTTGAGGAAAGATTTAATTTGGATCGCTGAAAATGAATAGTTATCCAAGAGGTGGGATTATAATAACATTTGATACAATTGAGACTAATTAGGTGTTAAAAATTGTTCGTAAATTAATGAAGCGCTTTCTTTGCTTTTCCTCTGACGTTATGTAACTGTAATTTCTGTGACATGATAGCATTTATTTACTGAGAGAAGCCTGTGACTGATAGAACTGACGTAGTCAAATCTTGGAAGTGTTTTTCAGCGGTTTGATTGCTGATATGTTGTTTTAAGGTTCTTGTTTGAATTAAAAACTGAGCAACTCTCCGGAATTATGGACTTTTTACAGAAACATACTTTGAAATTGAAATAAAATTGTCAAATACGCTGTGTGGTGACAAAACTCCTCGCCAAGAAGTGTAGCTGGAAAATATTATTCTCTTCAGATTTTATTACGGTCAGATCATTTCCCAGGCCTTTGTACCAGCTGATCATTAAAGCTGGTGAATTTAAGATTTGCCATACATATGAGAAATTCTCAATTATTAAATAAGCTTCCCCATTGTCTTTATGACTTACAGTGGTTACGTGACTGTGTATAGAATACACTTCAGAAATCGGCAAAATTACCCACAATTCCACATCACAATACGTGAGTGCATGTGAATATTTTAATAGTACATTTAATGCTCAGTATTTAGGTGCCAGAAACAATTAAGTTATTGAAGCTCATAAAATTGGTCTTGTTATATTCCTTACCATGACAGGATTTGATTTTTGTTACCAACAAAAACATCAATGGCCCAAAAAACACTTCTCAAAATAATGTTGATACATTTGTCCAAGTCTAAAATAAATATGCATTAATATAAAAATGTCACATACACATTTGCCTTTAATCTGAGCTCCTGTCTCGTTTTGCAACAATTCAGAATTAGATAAATGTGGTATTTTTAAGCTTTGGATTGGTTTGGTTAAAAAGGCAGCATTATGAGTTAAACAGTGACGAAATGACCCTTAAAATTATTGTGTATTGCATTTCTTTAGTCATTTTTAATTTTGTTTTTTTTAGATCACCGAGTTAATTTATGTGCATAGTAAGCTCATGATTGTGGATGACAACGTGGTCATAATGGGTTCAGCCAATATCAATGATCGCAGCATGTTGGGCAAGAGAGATAGTGAAATAGCTGTGTATGTCAAAGACATAGAAACACGCCAGTCTGTCATGAATGGCAGGCCATACCGAGCTGGAATGTACGCCAGTAGTTTGAGGAAAACTCTTTTCAAGTAAGACTTGCATGAAGGATAGTTACTGTAAGACTTTTCAATTATAATAAGAAATCTGAATTTGGTAATTCCCATTGATTGCTTCTGAAAAATGAGACATCTTCATTGGATAATTTTTGATTTCTTATGTTCTGGGCACTGTGAACATATAAAAATAATGTGAAATAGAAAAAGAAAAAAGTGCAGGCGTTCTGATGTTATTTTGTGAAATAGAAACAATTGGTAATACTATGCTCACTCCAAAATTTCAGACATTAGTAAATTTGCCATTTTTTTGCCATCCCTTATTTCTGAAAACTTACTTTGCTAGTTTCTAAAATTTAAGCCAACCTCCTTGAAAAATAATCAATTTTCACTGTTCTAACTAAATTTCTAGAACACTAAAAGTTTTTGTTAATTAATTAAAAATTAATAATCTTGCTGGGTTAATTAGAAACTCATCAACTTACATTAAATTTTGAAATTAAATAACGAGCTCAAGTTAATTGGTTTGGTTGAAATTAGTGGAAGTGTCTTCTTACAAGAGCTGCCTTTCCACTCAAAGTCCCAATTTATACTGAGTGTCCCTTGTCAAAGCCATCAGCTGATAGCTTATCCCTTATCAAAGCTTGAATGGATTTCTGAACTGCTGCAAAATGTTTAGAGTTAAGGAGCGACAATAAACTAAAGTTTTTAGTATCCAAAAGGTCTGTCATCAAAATGCTTATAAGAATTTTTAATTATTATATAACTGTTTTGTTATAAGCTGCACATCAAGTAAATTGAAAATATCACAGTATCAGAGATATTTTTTGTGGTTGCAGTTGAAATATTTTTTGTTGCTTATCTCAGAACTGCTGAGCTAAAGAACTGATTAAACAAATTTATCAAAAAAATGTTTGATAACGTATCATTTAGTGTCGGTAACATGTTGTATGTTTGATTATTTTGAGGCACATGCCTATGTGAACTTCTTGACCATAACTAGAAGTTATGAAGTAACAAATATTTAGAAACTAGTGACCAACTGTTGGTGGACAGAAACAATAATAAACGTTAGTTTTGAAGCTGTTGCCAACATTCATTCTGTTGTTTATTTATCATTTCATTTATTCTCATCAGGGAGCACCTAGGTATTGCTGACACAGACACCAGTGTGAACCTAAATGATCCAGTATGTGATTCATTCTATAAGTTTGTCTGGGCAAAGACAGCAGGAGACAATACTCGTTCACTAGAGAAGGTGAGTCCCAAACACATTCTTGAAACAGGTAATGCACAACCAATTTGCACTTATTACTAATGGTAAAAAATCTATTTTTGTTAAATACTACTCCGCAATAGTTGTTCTTTCTGTTTTCCAATGGATCTCTGTAGTACACCCAATATTTGAGATCCATGACGTTTGAGGAGAGTATTGTTGTACAGTAGAAACAATGCTGAATGTTTACTTTCTCTCAACAAACTTTTTTATTGGACAAAAATCACCCTTTTACTGAGTGACTGGGTGTTCAATTAAAAGTTTTAGTAATATCCAAAACGTTATCTTTGTTTGGAGAAATTGCTGTTTTTATGTTCCTACACTACTACGATTCTCCACCGTTTACCCACAGTGATGCACACTTGGCACTTGTACCATTGTTACTCTGCTTATCTCTATTTTCCATCAACTTAGTTCATCATTTGATGTCTGCTAATTTCCAACATGTTTTACTTTAATTTGCATTGTGGGTTACAATGCCGACTTAAAAAGCTGGTTAAGTGGGCTTCGATAACGCATTCTTTACTTGGCTAATCAATGTCTAGGTGAGGTCTGAAGTATGTGGCATAACCTTTGGGAAACTAGGTCAATTGTTCAACTCTGTTCTCCACCTCCACAAAAGAGAGGAGTAGAATTCAAGTTGTGTCAATTGGTCCATATTCTGGTGTACAGGTGGGAAGTGAGTGCAAACGTGCCATATAAAATAAATAGCTCTAAAAAGGTATTTATTTGTCACTGTATGTGGATTTATATCATGCTCGTCTTGATTACCTATTTTGTTTCCATGATTTAATATTTGACATGGAACTTATCCAATGGAGGTAACTTGGTTGCTTCCCACTGCCTGTTAATGACACATTTCTCGAGTCTGTTTTTTTATATCTCAACATTTATTGAATAGGTTGATTCTCCTTTTTGTCTGTAAGGGACTCAGCTCATGTAAGTTGGCTTTGTGCCTCATGAATGTATATTTTCATATAGGTGTTTCACTGTATACCCTGCGACACAGTTCACTCATTTGAGCAGCTTCGCGTGTGGCAACAACATCCCCCACTCACTCAGACTGATGTCAAACAGGCTCTCATCCTGCTGAAAAAGGTCAGAGGTCACTTGGTGAACTTTCCACTCAACTTCCTGTGTAAAGAGAACCTGATGCCTGCCCCTGGCACCAAGGAAGCGCTTGTTCCCACCTCACTGTGGACATAAAGCATCTTATACAGATCTGAAGCAACTCCCTGTCACTGCTGCTATTCTTGCTATCGGGCTTTCCGTCATCATAATCGTCAATATTTATTAATGACAAATTTATGTCATATAACACCTCAAATTAATGTTCTGCCAAATTAGTTATATATAGGTCATCTTTATTCGTGCGCGTGGTAAACAGCATTAAGCTAACAATGGTGTTTTCAGGGAAACAGAGTTTATTTAATAATATTTTGGGTACACCTGTTTGTTAAGAGAGTTTGGGCCATTTCTACAGTAGATACACTTAGTGTCTTTTTTGGTAAAGTTTATTATTTATTAAGCAACCAGTTACCACCAAAAGCTCAATGTTTCAGTATTTTCCACATCATGTGAGCAATTTCTGAGGCACTCTCAGTTCAAGTAAAGCCAGTCAACTACGAGTCACTTATAGAGAGAAATGCCTGGTATGAGACACACAAATAGCGAGTCGTGTTATCGTTACAGAAATTTACACCCTAATTGTTAACTGGCAGACATGTTTTTTCTTGCAATTGTAGTAAGAATTACTCTTGGCTTTCTGTTAAACAAAAAATGGCATGAACACTTTTTGAGTAGACGTATGTTACCTATTTTGAAAGCTCCTGAGTATGTAAGCGTGATGTGTATTGCGTGGATGGGGTGAGTCTTGCAGGTTGGAATTTAAGTTAATTCTAATGAACATTTTACTTTCCACCCGTTGTCATGATTAGTGTGATCAGGTATTTGCTAGATAAACCGCAATAAATATCAAATTTCACAAAGTATCTCGAAGCATATCCAAGAAGAGCTCACAATCGGATGCGTTAAAGATTTTTTTTGTATTCCTGGAGATTACACATTTATTTTAAGTTCAGATTTTGCAATTATAGCATAAAGATTTCAAACATATCAGAAAAGTGTTTTACTTAGTACTTAAGTGGTACGTATATTTTTGTAATCAATGGGATTTTGATTTTTTTCTTTTTAGTACATTATTAACAGCATATTAAACATATCCAAGAATGATTTATAATTATACTAAAGGTGATGCAATCACAAATTCAGTTTTTCAGAGTTTGAATGCATGAACTTTAATTACCTCAGTCTGTAGTGTTTCATTATTTAAACTTCATTCTTGAAGTTATGGACTGATGTTTATATTTCTTCGTTGTCCTTGTATTTATGACACAAGTGTGTCTTAACTGGCGTGTGTATGAGTGGCATCTAGATGTTACTTCCTCCAAGTGAAACTTGGATGGTTTTGTCTTTGTGTGTTTTATAAACTACAATGTAGGAGTTGGTTTTGATTTGTGGTGTGTGGGACAACTTTAAAGTACTGCCAATTGATTTTGATAAAATTTGCATAATGTGAAGGAGGGTTCATGTACTAATTGATTAGATTTTGATTAACGATTCTATGCACTGCAATAGTTTAACTGTTATTCCAATGTGAGACCAAGGACAACTGCCGTTTAAGTTAATAACAGGAAAACATTACTGTTTGCCTTATGATATTGTACGCCCAGAATGGGGTGCCTGTGTGCGTACCGATATGTTATCAATAGAACAAGGTGGTGGTGTTGGCTATGCAAGAGCATACATCTGTAAAGAGTTTTTCACACCAGAACATAGGCGTATTAGGCGGGGGTTGCCCCCTCCTTCAGACAAAAATTTATGAAACAATTTTGAGCAGAACAAATCGAATTCATGAGGAGTGCAGCTTCCAATAGAAAAACAATAGACATTAGGGAAACTGTATCAAATAGGAAATACACATAACATAAACTATTTACCCCTGAAAGATTGGTGGCAATGGGGGGAGAGTGATATTGGTGGCAACCAGGGGGCATAGGAATACCTTCCCAGGCCTATGTTCAGGCCAATTTACATTGTATGAACAGCCACGTCCTCATACGCCTATGTATCAGAAATCGGTTTATTATGGCTTTGATAGCAGTCGATACAAACCATTCACAAGTGTTATACCAACAGGACTTCTGTGTAAAATTCTATTGCAAAGCTGACATGTTTGTATCATTGGTAGAAGAGATGTCTATTTTTGTATGTTCAGTTCTGTTGGGTTTTGTCGAAGGATTAGCCGCCGTGGTTCACACAAAATAAAATGAGCTAAACTGTTACCACGGCTAAAAGTAGTGGAATTAACATACTATTGAAATATTTTCACAGCACTCATCTAGCAGAACACAGACAATTCAGATGTACCAATTTCCCTGTAGTGTCACATTCACTGGAAATGGGTCCAAAATTGCTCTCCATGGCTATAACCTAAATAGAGATGGTGTACAATTCCAACTCCCTAGGATATACACCTACCCAATCTGGAAAGATATGGACTTGTCCAGATGACTACGCCATGTAGTGGATGCACAGAATGAGCAAGACGGTGGTTCACCATAGAAATATTCCAACATTGTTCCACGATTTTGGCCTTTAGCCGTGAATAACAGTTGAGCTCCATGTATTACACTGGGTTTGCTATGAACTTTCTGTGATTTGTTACAACATACAGTTTAACCTGGTAATACCACAGTAGTATATTTTTTCTATGTTTAATTCGATTTAACGCCTCAATGTTACTTAGGACCTTAGAAAGATTCCAAATTCAGCTGAAAGTCAAAAATCAGATTCTATTGGCGTTCCGCTTGAAGAATATATTTCTACCAATTTAAAATCTATAATTTTGTAGACATTTGCTTAAGTACGCAGTCTTGTCAAAAAGGTGCTACATAACCTTAAAATATAATTCATCACCAAGACGGGTAGAAAATTATGAACATTGATTGATGATTGCTCAGTTGCTAATAAAGTATGTGAGTACTAGTGTTTTGACTTATGCTGGCCTACTTTTGATTCTTCACAGTCCAAATGTTTGTAGTTTTTCAAGGTCCAAAATCAAATCTCCACAGGTCTTATTCTTCCAAATACACACCTACACCCTCGCACGCACCAAATGTTTTCCTTTTATGACTCCTCAAGACTAACGTCTGCAACAAATCAGCCATCAGCAAGTTTCAATATTTATACCTTGCTGAAATTGAATCTGGTTTTGATGTTGCAAGAAAACAAACGATGAGTCTTAGCAAGTGAATGAACGATGGAATTGGCAGTCGGGCTTATTACCAAGTGCACACTGGAAGTAACATTGTTGTCAATCAGTAGGTTCAATCATGGTGGGTTGGTCAAGAGATTCCCGTCCCTCTAATTTCATCAAAGGCACTCTCATCAGCTACTTGACGTTCTACTAGTGTCATGACCATCGGCTGACTAAAGGTGCCGATGGTTTCATCGGAAGCGCTAGACTATGGTGTCCAGTAGCAAGGCATAATGCACCTCACACTAACAACACCCTATGACAAACTACTGATTACAAGACAAAATCACAGTATGTAAAACTGTCTGTAAAACTGCCATGCATGCATTTTCATGAATAACGATCAAATAAACACATCTCCATATTGGAAGAGTGATACTAATTAAATCAGGTCTTACTTAGTCATCTGTATAATTTCTTCATTCTTAATATAAAAAATTTACTATTTAGTAATATCGCATTTAACAAACAGAATTACAAGGTCACAATCTTGAGATTGCACTACAATACAGTTCAAGGTGCTTACACCATGCACTTTCACGACATTAAGTACAAGTAGCCAACATTTTAAGGCAACAAAAGGTGCTTCCTGGATACATAACATTTACACCTCTCAGATCTCTCTCTCTCTCTCTCTGCACTCTGACTATGACTACAAATTAATGCTTACATCCATGGCAAGTCCTTATCTCAAGCACATGGCGCCATGGAAACGATTACATCTAACACCCAATGATATCACAGTCCCGAGTACACGTACATTGCCAGTCTCCTCTCAAGATCTTGTCTAGAGGACACATGCATCACCACAAGGGATGTCTTTTGAACATACCCTTCCAAGAGGTGTTATCTGCCTCATCAAAGCGTTTGTTGAGAAATTCCATCTTTCTGTCCATGTCTTGGACCTCCTATTGAAGCAAATAAAGATTTGGTTTCAGAATACATGCCTTCTAAACACAGGTTTCGAGAGCTTTGCACATCACTGAGGTCAACATTTAGCTGATAACTATAACAGAAGTTCAAAAGTACAGAGAACAGTAAACCAAGTGTGCAATGCAACAAGAATATTTAGTCAAACAACTTCTAAGCTATGGACAGTATTATGTCTCCTTGTTCACTCCATAATAAAGAATATCGATAGAAAATGATAGTATACAAAAAATATACAATCGTGCAGAAATATCAATTCCAAATACTGTACTAACAATAATAAAAATATTCAAAGAAACCTACAAGTGAAATTTTAGAACAACGTTTGTCTTCCAAGTCAGGGATCGACTGTTCAAGCTTTTCAACCTGCAATACAAAGGAATAAAGGATGAACCATTTTCTGCATCACAGATTATCCAACGTTTTCCAGTTTGACACCAGGTGGCAGGACTGTCGAATACAGCCTGGGATAACTAGTTAATCACAATGTGTTTCAAAAAAAAAATGAGCAGATTATGAGAATCTACAGAACAACCCGTGGGATCTAATCGAACCATAACTCAATAAAGTAAGATGATATCTGACTTATCTAAATGTCCAAACGCATGGACAAGAATATCTGTTGCATGGAGGTTTGTCCGATTGTGAACCCTTAACAGTGTACTATCCAAGAAGCAAATTTTTATCAAGACCACTTACCACTATAAAATGGGTTTCAAGTTGTTCTGACTCAGATTAGCAATGATTTCTGACAATTGTTTATTCCATCAGATGCTATGCTTGGTGCATTAAATGACACATCATAACAAATCAACATGACTATAGCTTGGTCTCAAGCAATAGCTCTTTTGAAGCCAATTTAACTAAATGAATAATTTTGAGACCAGTTTCATGGTAGATGGTCTAAATCAAGAAAAGCAGGTTTAAGTAAAGATACCACTAAAACAGTATGTTTAACAAAATTTAAATTTTCCATGTGTTTCCTAAAATTTTTCCTTTTGCCATAAGCAAGTACTTATTAATATTTTCAGTTTTCAACAATGATTTATGTATACATTTTCTGGATTTTCAAAAAGATGAGATTTTGTCATTTTTGAAAGTAAATCGTTGCAATTTTAAGTAGAAAACTACAAAATTACAACAAAAGTATCCCACTTACCCTGTTAACAATGTTCTGTAAATTAGCAGCTATTGTCTCATTGTAACAGGGCCACTCGATAGTTCTCCGTTGGGGCTCAACTGAAAAATAAGACACAACGAAGATTATCAACAACTAGACAATAGGACAATTTCGAATTCAACTATCCTCTATTGCGGAGGTAGAAAATGCATAACATGATCTCCCTAGTTTCGAAATGTCAGACAAAAATGTTTCTGAGTTGAAAAGGACAAGAAAAACAGCACATCGTTCATTACCAAGTTTTTCAATTTATTTTAAAAAGTACCCCACTGTGTAATATTGAAGACTTAATCATCAAATGCAAAATAATTTGCTGTAAAACAGTGATGGACTATCAGTTGTGCCCATGCCCAAAAATCCTCCTGAGCAAGGAACAAGATGAGACCCATTTAATATACAAACAGTACGTGGTCTAAATCAATAACTAAGTTTGTTTTTGACCGAATAGCTACCTAACTTTACAAAAGGAAGTGTCTTCAAATTTTCAGAGATGATTTCACAAATTTGCACAAGAAAATGGTGATACCACTGTTTTTAAGGTTGTCACAAACGTTCATCCTTCAGACAGTATGAATGGCCCCCCTGACATCCTATAACTGGCCGTGACTCTCAGCACACACACTTACTATTTTGCGCTACATTAACAACTTCCAACAGATATGGCACGTTCCTTGAATTGGTTGCAATGTTAGAGGTGATGGGTATGAGAGAACCACGGTGGTTTCTGAGCTAAAACAAACAAGAGTAATTTCATTAGCCTTCTTCTAACTGCAAATTATTGGGATAGCTTATTGACATGCATTTTTCATACAGGACACAACTCCTACGCTAACATTTGGGGTTTTATTACCCCCAATGTCTAAGCAAGCCCAAGCCAGTCTGTGACCAACCACTCCTAATCCATTAAAAAATTAATGCTCTTGGCTTAGCAAGGATCCTGAAGAAAACCTTTTCACTAACTTCTCTTATAATGCATCAATTTTAAAAATTCAACGACTGCTACTATTTACTTTTCAATTTTACACACAAGTTGGTCATTAGCCTTAATTAATGCTTAATTTTTTTGTCATTGAAACTCATACGCTAAACAGGGATGTTGGTTTACGACCGCATTCATATCATCCAGCACATTTAGCCAAGCCCATGAATAGCGACTAGCTCATTTCAATCCGTGGCTGCGTCATCAAGTCTTTGATGTGCCGAGGACTTCCCTGGATACTCTGGGGTGAACAGTGCATGCATTATTGTCCATTTGTGTGCAAATCCTGTTAGCTTAAGATTTGTCTAATGTAACAAATACCAGGCCTCTAGAAACACAAATGATCAGAATACAACTACAATACAGCTCCTATAAGGCACGTATTGCAGACAATGAGCTCTTTCAAAAGACAATCTAGTTTTTGCACAGTACCAAAATGTGTATGCCAATTATTTACGTTTCAAAGTTTTTAAATTCCAGTGGAACCAGTTCCATGTTGCTCATCTATTCGTCTTGATTCAGCAGTCAAGCAGTGTCAGTTCTTCCAATGCAGAGCAATGACTAAGGAAACAAAATTGGTCTAGTGAGTAAAAAATGAACAATTCATTCTCATCTCGCCAACTTAGTGTTTCTACGATAACGAGAGTCAAGCATGTACTACCTTAAGGATCACGTTTTCTGGAATGGAACATTCTGATCTGAGGGTGCTGTTAAAATCAGTAGATGAAAGGGCTGTCTGGAACTGGACTTCTTTCAAGGCTTCTTTGTCTTCTGAAATAAAACAAAAAGTGAACAGTAATTGTCCTGGTTATTGCAAGTTAGCTTTCCTAATTATATGTATGACAACATGAGGGACTGAACAGATTTCATAGTCTGCTTCACTTGAGTTTGTGATTTTTGCAAAACCAAACCAAAGTCATACAGGACTTAATTGAAACCTTTCAAGAATCAGTGAAAGACATAATTGATCAATTGATTTTTTTAGTAATGATTTATCGTAAAACATAATACAATATAATAAAATGCAACAATATATTACAACACAGCACAAAACTGAAAGGTACAAACTAAAGTAAGGGCAACAAATAAGATCAAGGTAGAGTTGATTCACGTTATAACTAAACTGGTTTATGCTGTTCTATGGAAAACAGCCATCTATTTCACAAGTCCCATGTTTTTCTAATGCACAACACTATTTCCACATTATTCTTTTTCCATGAAGATGGATAGAGCATTGGCTTGGTTACATTGTCCCAGTGGGGGTAACTTTGCCAACTTTTTGTAGCGAACCAGCAGAAGTTCTTGTGCATGAATTTTCAGTGCGACTTGGTCTCCATATACTTACGGTAAAATCTCATTAATTTGAGACACAAGTGAAATTTTAGTTCTTTATTTTTTCATGAAAGATTTGAAGAGAATTAGCCCAGGGGAGGGGGGGGGTCACACAGCTACCGACCAGGGATGCACCAACGATTCTTTGTTGACTGAGCGGGGCGCCGAGAAGACGTTGACTGGCGGGGGGCGCGCAATGTTTGTTCTTTACGTCACCTTGCTTCCTAATTGCACAATTTCAACTGGTCACCTCACAGATTAGCGCTAGCAGCTTAATCAATGTGCTGAATTAATTATTTGTTGTGTCCACTGGCAATCAAAGACAATACAAAGTTACCGGGTGCCATAATTTACATGCTCACTTGAGTAATCTTCAAAACTGGCCGTGCACACATGTGAATTCTTTTGCCACAAGGAATTGAAGAGCACAGACATGATTGGACCATATGAACTCATTTAAAGTGCGCGTTGAACAAGTAGCCAATATACTAGTGCCCTTTGAATAAGAGCAGGATGAAAATCCCTTAAGAACTAATTTAGCACGATGATTTAGCAATACTATGTGTTGATTAAGCAAAATTGCGCATGGAATAAGCATATTTCAACGCACAGAATCAAGGTACCTAAACTACACGGTTAACGGACTCATAAACACGGCCCACGGACGCATGAACACGGCTCACAGACCTGCAAACACCGTCCACGGACTCAAAAGCACAGGAACGGACTCACAAAACATGATCCATTCACCCAAATACACGGGACACGGACTCACATTCACGAAGAAACACGGTTAACGGACCGCCAAACACAGTTTACCGACAAAGTGTAGATGTCAGCTGACCCAGGAAGTCGATGAGTCCGTGACCCGTGTTTGGCGGTGCATTAACCCTGTTTCCTCTTGAATATGAGTCCGTGTCTCGTGTATTTGGGTGAATGGATCGTGTTTTGTGAGTCCGTTCCCGTGTTTGTGAGTCAGTGGACGGTGTTTGCAGATCCTTGAGTCGTGTTCATGCATCCGTGGGCCGTGTTTATGAGTCTGTTAACCGTGTAGTTTAGGTACCTTGAGAAAGGTCCTCGTTTAAGAACCTTTAGGCGCTTCGTAGATGACCAACTAAGGCAAAAGACTGGTAGCTTGACAGCCATAACAGTGACACTGACAGGTTTTCATACAGTGAGACATTAGTCAAACCCAGTATGCAAACAATTTGTAAGTGTGCCTTTTGTGTACACCTGAATACTCGAATGTAACAATGATATAAGCAAACATTGTATTCGCTTCAAAAATATGCGTCAATATACAAAACTTACCACCCAAATCCAAACGTTTTACAAGTACCCAAATTTTCTTTTTTCCATGGTTCGCCATATTGTTTATCTGTTGTTGTCACGTGATACTGCACGTGATTTTGTGACCATACAAACACGGAAGCAATGCGGATTGAATTGATTCTCTTGTCTCTTCTTCACGCACAAATGCGGTCAAGTGTTTCTCATGTTTGTCTCGTGATTCCTCCTCAAAGGGGCATTCTAGATATTTCAAAGGTTGGTTATTTACCTATTAATTTTGAACAAAAAACAAACTGAAATTACAACGACATAGCAACGAGAACACCCGGCGAGTATACAATGTACTCAGTGATACCACTGAGTTCGGCCGACCAGAGCGGCCGGTTCAGGTTGGCCCAGCGCCGGGTGCCGCGCGTAAGTCGACCTGCATGTCGGTCTCTTCGGGACACATTAAAAATACCGCTACATGACATTTGGATTTTCAGTGCATTTTATTTTGAATTTGCCAGGCATGAACTATACCAATAGCTCAGCCGTGTGTAGTATAGTCATGGTTGTGCAACTGAATGTCACATGTGTGATATATAGAATTTTGAAACGAGTTTAGAAGTGATTTGATGTAAAGCATTTGATCCATTAGCCAGGAAGTGCCAGTTGTGCCCGCAATGACCCGCCATGTGGGGGAGAACCGATAGAATCACCTCATGTGACCTACATTGGAGGACGACAGGCATTCATTAAGTTCCAGCAAAATTTGAACTACTACAACTCTGGCTTTCCAGGTAAATGACAGAATGTTAATTCTCAATGTAGTTAGGTTTAGTATGGGCAACTTCAAACCACTAGGATTTACAAATTCGTACAACATCTCTTTTAAATTTGCAACCCTTAACATATTCCGTCAGTGAATGGGCAAGGAAAAATCATGAATTAAGCTCTCAAGCTCGGCTGCAGCCATCATGAGATGACCTTTATTGGCAATAATCTCAATACACACTGGCACTGTAATAGTTACACGTCACATGCCTGTTGTCGCATAATCAGCCATAGGACACTAAGGCATAAAGTAATGGTTCAAAACATTTTTTCCAATTATTGGCGAATACTTGGTTCAATGGTAGTTCTAGAAAGCAAAATTTGTTGATTATGAGAATAAATCAAGAGCTAGTGTTCGTTTTCTGTTTAGTGTAGTGCGAGTGTGAAATAGTAAGACTCGCTATTAAGAGCAGTCGACCCTGTGACCTAGAGACCGATGATATTAGTTTTATTCCACAGGTTACATGGTAGTCGCACTCGCAACTTCAGTTCGAATGAGTAACTGGACTACCCTAGCTACGATTTTGGACGAGAACTTCTTTCGTCGAGACAACGCTAAAAACTACACAATACTTGTGGTTGAGTATTACACATGTTCGACACAAAAATGAACCTATAAAGTTTTTAATAAATCCCACATCAATCTACTGTTTTTCAAAATTCAGCCGACTTAAGGCCGCTGTACATAAACACTGTTCGAGTGCATGAAGCCAACCAATTAGCGTTACGAAAACTGCCATCGATCGATGTTCCTTACTCAGATGAGAAGTAATTTCTGGATTTGCGGCAAATAACTGACAGTTTATTATTCCCAAGACCATGCTCGCCGTTCAAAGTAACATCACTTGACAAAACAACTAGTAGAGCCTGCTCTTAAGAAATGACAATCGAAGCCCTGATATTTCCTCCAGTTTGATTAACGAACACTTAGTTTGCATCGAAAATTCTTTTCTTTTAATGAATTCGAAATTTTATGGGTTCGTTTTTAAAGATATTTGAATAAGAATGTAATGACATCACAGATTCTTTGCCATGTAACTCACTTGCTAATTGTTCAACAACTTTTCCTTAACAATCTTTCGACAACTACTAGTGTAAACCTTTGCATCACCAAACGATGCGCGTTGAACACAGGCAAGGTTGCCATCGAGGGGCGGGGACTTCCATGTGAAGTTTCATCTGTTCTTGTTCACCTGGGTTTTTAGCCAGTGATTTGTCACGGACACTACCATTTGAAAAACAATAAAAGAAAATGTTTTACTTATTTTTTTTACTTTTACAAACTTTTCAGTACTATGGTCGTGCATGTTTTGGTAAAGTAAAGCTACAAGACAATACATTGTGTATCACTCAAGCGAATAATTCAAATTGTATGATATTCTCATTACCCTAACTACATTATTATTCCTAGGATTTGCCCGATACAGACTGCTCACATTGCATTGTGCAGCTTACGTATCACACTCACAAACCAGGACCAGGAAACATATTTTACCAGTGCGCGGATATTCGAATTAACAAGACACCAACGTTGTTACCGTTTGAAAGACTTCCCAACGAGAAACACAGAAACGAGGAAAAGGCGCGCGCGCATGACTACCTCAAGTTCCAGGTGTACAACCACTTTAAGAAGTCTAAAGAGCATGGGTTCCCAGTTGGAAAACTGTATGGACTGTCATTTAACCCTTTGAAATCATCGCAGTCTGACTACGTCTCCGTAGATTTACATTCTGGGACCGTCAGCAAACTTTCCACTCTTCCATTCGGAGTTCCTAATGGAGCAGTGTTCTCACACACTGCAACTCTATCGACTCAGAATGAGTGTTGTTCACAGCCGAAGATTCCGTCGTTTGTGTTGGTTCCAGTAGCGATGCATGATAAAGACAGGAATATTACGATTTTCATTACGCATGAACATTCTCAGTCGTTGGAAGAAACATCACACAACAGATACATGATCGGAACGTTTAATGGAAGTTTGGTTACGTATGGTCCTATGTTGTTCTATAAAAGCGCGCGTACAATGTTCCTGGATCGTATCGGAAACTCCAACTACGTCATGACACAGATAAATGTAACAGGTACTGGCGCAGCAAATGGCTCCAAAAATGCCACGTCGTAAATTGGAGCTTTCTCTAATCCACCTACCGTAGGGAGGAAAATAGTGAGAACAAGCAGGAAATGGGCTGCTTAAAAATCTCTAGTCAAAGAATAGTTGCTCAATGATCGCTAATGTAGTATTTTCGCATCTACACATATTTTGGATGTAGTTACTTCTTTAAATGCGCAATTATTTTGACCAGCTCATGCTTCTAATACATAACCAAAGAAAAATAGAAAACATCAAATTTTTAAATCGTGACAAACGTTGTTACAATGCAAGCATATTCTTACGTGAGATTTTAATACTGAAAAGAAAGAAGACATTCACAACTTCAAGTTCCCTGCAATTTCACATTTACTGTTATTTAGAACAAAAGTGCATTTGGAGTCGAAACTTATTGCTGGCTTGTAATTTTCGACAGGTTCATCCACTACTCTGCTGTACACGTGGATGATGTTCGACGGTGAGGTCCTTACGTCAGCTTCTGTAAATCTAAGTCCTCCTTACGTAAGCTTCCTTTGGTCAGCTACAAATTACTACACGAAAAACGGGTCTATGTATGCGTTGATGGCACATGATGATGATTTGCAACATTCCGACACCAGGCTGTACACCACTGATCTCCCGTCAGGGTAAGAAATGAAGTGTCAACTCACGAGAGACCTGGCTTTCACATCATCACTGTACATCAAGTCAACATCCATACCTAATTAATATAATCCTGAATTCGAGAAACATTAGGCAATGTTGTAACTTGTTTTTTTTTTCGTATCTCCGCCACACAATCCAGTCGTTTGCATGAGAAGTAAGAAAGTGGCCAAATGGCACTTTGAAAGAGTCCTAAAACGGTGAAGGAAAACATTTGTTCAGCTGCCGTGATCCAGCCAGATTGGCACGAGGGCTGGAAGCACTAGCTAGTATGCTGTGTACCAATTAAACAGTTCCATCAACGTGACACTGTCAGCCAGAGCCGTGAATTGCTGTCGCAATTGGACTTAGAATTTTGAACAACTTGTGCGTGTAACCGAAAGCGTTTCAGGTTGCAAATAATGCCATGCAATAAATGTGGGACACTCAAGGCGGAACATTCAATTAGAGATGATAAAATCTTAACTAGAGATAGAAGTGCCTCTACATTCAGTCGTACAGAATAATTTTCCATTGACAATTACGTTTTGTAGGGCATCCCGATACGTACAGCTCGACCAGTCAAAATTCTCGGTGTCCTCAATTTTAGTTTATAAAAAGACAGGTGAGTTAACGTACATCAGTCACACAAATTGGATACAACAATACTATAACTGGAATGGCCAGTGTCGGCCATACTGCAGCGGCGACTGCGCTAAGACGATCTGACTGTCAGGCCAGTATCTGACTGTCACTGTCAGGCCATTACCCGACTGTCGCTGTCAGGCCAGAACCTGACGGTCACTGTCAGGCCAGTACCTCACTGTCAGGACAGTACCTAAAAGTCAGACCAGCACCTCACTATCAGACCAGTACCTGACTGTCAGACCAGTACCTGACTGTCAGTGCAGTACCTCACTGTCAGGACAGTACCGCACTGTAAGGAAGGTATCTCACTGTCAGGAAAGTACCTCACCGACAGGACAGTAGCTCACTGTCACTGTACGAAACCATTTTAACCTGGCAGTTCTTCTCAAGTCCAGAACTCGTTTCTAAATCGGAGTTACTAGGCAAAAGATGACAGTGATTTTGTTATAGTGCGTAGTTTAAATAAAAAACGCTGGCACAAGCCTCTCATCACAAAAAATGATTGTGGCCACTTTTTATCGTTAAGAAGTTAGTCTCATATTGTCCCTTGGGCAAACTAGGGGTAGTTTCAGGTCTTCGTAGAACTCTCAGCTTGTTAATACTCAAGATTAGGCTTATAGACGTGTCGACCACGGCGGGTGATTTTACTTAGTCGCCGAGCATGGTCTCCAGGAAAAATCGACCAATAGTGCTTTGCAACTAAAACCCACAAATCACTTCTCGGATGAATGGGGAACATGTTGAGACCTTTTACTCAAATCTTGCACTAACAGGACTTGCACCAGGACGAGAAAGCGTGCGCTGTTAACCACAGATTATCCATTGAATTCCTCGGCACGTCAAAAGCCCTCACAATTTAATTGAAGTGAGCTAATCGTGGGCTTGGGTGAACGTGTTGGACGAGATAATTACGGTCGTAAACCAACACATTTACGTACAGTTTTAAAGCCAAAAATGAACAATAAGTAATGACAACGACCAAATGACTGTTTTTAAAATTGAAAAGTAAACAATAGCCGTCTTTGCATTATTAGAGAAATGAGCGAAATGGTTTTCTTCAGCATCGCGGCTAAGCCAAAAGCATTAATTTATGAATGAATTGTGACGGGCGAGTCTGACTGTCCCGGCTTAAGCTCGCTTAGACGTTGGGGTAACAAAACCCCAAATGTTAGCGTAGGGTTGTCTCATTTATATAGCAGTGAGTGATCTAAATGAAAATTTCGCTTCTTTGAAGTACGTAATATGTAGGTTTATAGCTCTTTGAAAGCTACATAATAAAAACAATCTATTTAAAAACAAAAATGTTTTTATTATTAACTTCGTAGTTTACACACTACGCTTGTTACAATTTTGAATTTCTACTTTCAGGACAACTTCTTACAATGTCTCCTGGGAAATATGGCAACAAGTATCCTGCTTGGTATTTAGTCGAAGTCAATCCCCAAAACGGAGAAATAACACCTTTGGTGCAAGCGACGCAAGCAGGAATATTTGAAAACTATTACGGTGGCACAGTTCTGAATGGAATAGACCAGTCAACGGGAATACTTTATCATGTTCTTCGAATCGCCGACTCACAAGCAGATATAATTCTTCACATAGAACTAAAAACACACAAAGTGACATTTTCACAACCCACTCATCTTTGTCATGTTTTCAATTTGCTCTATGCAAAACCGGAAGTATTTACAGTATGACAAACATTAAAGAGGCCTCGACTGCAATAACAGACTAAATTGCATGAATTTCTTGGTTTCAGTATTGTTCAAGTCTGTATAGGATTGTCAGTTCAAAACCAGGAACCAAAAATGAAAATTATTGATTCACCATTTTATTTTTATATTTAGTTTGCTATAAATGTCTCTATATAGGGTAATGGTTGACAAGACTAAATTGTAAAATAATTCCTTTTGGGTTTGGAAAACCAGAAACAAGTAATTATACAAAGTTTAAAATCAAATGGTCACGCTTCACATTTAATGACTTGATAAAAAGTGTTCTGCGGTTGACATTAAACACTTAGTTAGATATTACAGCAACTTGAGTGAAAGGTATGCCTATGGAAAATTAAGCAAGTAAACAAAATAAGCATTTGAGTGCTGCTTGTGTTGATAAAATGCTTAAACAATACATTGGTTCCTGAGTCAAAACTAAGACATTTCCCAAATATTGGTCTAACTCGATTCACGCCCTCAAGTCATCAAGTCATCTACTGTCATTTCATCTTCAACCAAAGCAGAGTTTGTGAAACACTTCCTTGTTACAGCAATTTGAATGCAAGCAAGACATCTTTGCCCAGTTGCATTGAAACAGTCCCTAAACCATTTGCATAATTATTTGTCTTTACTCACAAATGTAATATTATCATTTTATCTTTAATATTATGTCCTCTTCAACTAATAATATTTTCTAATAATGTAAAAACCGAGCCCTTAATTCAATGAAAATAAACAGGTACTAAAAACTTAAATTGAGGATGTTGCATGGAAATATCCCTACTTGTTTCCAATAATATTGAGAATTTAAGGAAGAGTTCACTCTCGATTCGTATCAAAGCCAAAAAGTGTCTTAGTAAGGAAATTAAAACATTATAAGAAAGTACAATCGGTGTTTTCACAAAATTTTAATCCACAAATACTAAGTAGACTGAGGGAACTTAACTGAGTCCCTATTTGGGACTGTTTCATGCCACAGGTCACATAACACAACCGTATTATACACAACAATAATTTAACAACCAGTCAGTATGGACGAGAAAGTCACAATGACACAGTTCAATTCATAAATTTGCAAAAACAAAAGAAAACACAAAACAGACAATGTACCAACCAAATATATGTACTGATAGCACTTTACTGCAGCACTGAATAAATAACATTAAAGATCACAAGCTGTGTTTATCTATAACACCAAGTCCCGCAGGACTCATTCTCTGAACATCTGAGCCCACTTCTACCACCAAGATGAAACTGGCTGGCGACAGCTGGAAACTGGCAACGCTGGCCAAAAATAGGCCTTGCAGGTCACACAGATGACAGGATTCTTACCTAAATTGTACAAGTTGGTCGACTTGGATTTTCCCTGTTTTTGAGATCCCGCCAAGATTAATTGCCTTGGTATGACAAAGCATGTAACAGTATATGAGGCATAACAGTCACTGAATAATAAATAGAACATAACTCCTGAACAATTCATTAACCCTCAGAGCTTCACCAGTGTGCAATCTGCTGGAAAAACACACAACTAGTTTAAAAGTACCTGCTACAAAAATATACACTACAGAAAAAATTGCTTAGACAATACACTTTAGTCTTTTGAAAGATTAACAAATCCAAACCTTCATCAAAAAATTCAACACATACTTTCAAACAATAAGCAAAGACACACACACATACACACAAACAAACGCATAAACTCATTACCAGCTGTTCTCATTCACATACTAATTCAAGTATGCACAACATAGTCAATAATAAACACATACTGACCAAGGTTAAAGTACGTAAATCGTTTGAAACCCACAATTCAAACTAATCTAAACTTCAGCCTGCAGAGAGAGATAAAACCTGTTAAGAAGACAGTGCAAGAAACTGGTCACATTGGTCTGTCAATCAGTCGATGAACGACAACTGTTCACCAACAAATCTCGTATCGTAAAACCGAAGCAGCATAATTGTCAGGCCTTTCTTAAGTCACAGTCTAGCCATGGTACCCAGCAGTCCCGTACCTTTGAAGCCTTCCTCAGGACAACTGGCTGGAAAATAAAATGTCAAAAATGTAATCTCATTATTCAGCAAATAAAACTGATCCTTTCTACACTCAGGTAGTATTCAAGTATATTGACAAAATTTATTGAAGTACTGTAGTCCAGTACAGCTGCAGTTATGGAAGAAAACCACAAGCAAATCCTAGTTGTTGAAAATTGTTCGATAGCTTTCAAAATTTTTGTTGAAGTATAAAAACACAGTTTTGGAAGCAGTGTATGGAAGCAGCGAGTACAGCAGGCAAAACCAGACAGGAAACAACGACCATCAGAAAGCAAATCACAAAAGAGTCAGAGATAAAGTTCAAGTAAAAAGGATCATGTACCATTGGGTCAATGAATGGTATAAGCCTAATAACCCAACGTGGTCAACAGACAATTTTAACTTGCATTACGAGAATAGTAGACTTTTGAGGTTTTGCATAGCAGTGGCAGTTGGTTGAGCTGGAGGTCTTTGTTACGAGGTTTCGTCTTTAATTTACATTAAAGGCATTAAAATGGTTCAAGCTTGTGCGATTTGAAAGCCTCTGCTCCGATTGTCTCGCCCATCAGACACTTTAAAGAAATGTAGTTGCATGCTCCTAACTATAGCAGGAACTAAACGACAATGCTCCTATTTTAACATAATCTATGCAAAACTAAGTGCAGCATATTCATTGACCATGTGTAATGTGAAAACAAAAGTCTGAAAATAGGTGATGTTTGTACTAATAACACACTTAGTGGGCTCACGCAGCCTGCATCATGCAGCGCTATTACCCAGCATCACCTCACCATACTTACTGGACACGTTTCAATGATTTGTGAAGAATTATTTTCACCACAAAACTTATTTTTAAAAACGTTTGGCAATTTTCAAGCTACTTCATATTCACATAATCGTTGTATGTTGTGTTTCCTACTAATTTGGCCAAGCAATCACAGAGATAAGTAATTAGCCTGCAATTTCCACTTTAAATGTCCTCCAATTTGTTGAACGTGCACTTCAGTACACAGAACATCAACTCTGTTCAAATTTGTTGCTTGAAACTTTTGCCATAGAGGAGTGTGTGGTCAACGCCCCC